>JAJLWZ010000087.1:0-16217 GCA_030571035.1 Yamadazyma buinensis
CAATATCGCACCGTCAGAAGAAACATTACTGATGCATGAGAGTTTCAATATCGTACTCCAATGGATTTAATATCGTAGGGAGATGATTTTGAATATCGCAACTATAATTTCAGTTGTATATACTACATATGCGATATTCATTCATCTATAATGATGATATTTCTTCCCAGAGTTTGCGTAATTAAATCACTTGAGATAGCGAAATTGAAATAGTCAAGCAGGCGAAATTCAAAATTGGAGAGTTACGACATTCATTTATTAGAGGTGAGTTATTCATCCTGGAAACACTGTAAATATCTAAACCACTTTAAACTACGTGGTTTGTGTCAAACTTTATAACCTGCCTAATTTGGATTTCCGCTGATAAATATTTAAAATAGCAACTAAAGGGCCAGGGAACCCATAAATATTCAAATATTATTAAATTCTTCGTGCTAATAGCTAAATACGGAATTTAATTCCATTCATTTATCATTATAAATCGCACCAGGATCTATTACACATTTTAGGAATATAAAATCACATTTATAATAACTTCGTATCTTTCAATGATTATCAGATTTTCATATAAAATTTCTTGGCTAGTTATAAGGCTTTATTGCAAACCTTTGCAGATTTACGGTTTTATCTGATAGTTAATCTTTAGCTAATCGTGGTTCATCTTTAAAATAAAATTTTAGAGTTTCGGTCACGTGTTTTCTGGAGATTCTTTTTAAGGTTAGAGATCTCATTCAAAGTTTATTCTTTCTTCTTTAATTCTGTATCCATCTGAGAAGTTCATATATTAATATGTCACATTACTTGATTTCAAATTAACTGTGACTTATGTGAATTTTGAGTTTTCTATATTTTCCATATCCCCTGATTTTTCAGAATATTGTTACTCTTTTTTTTCTCTCTCTCCAATTTTTTTTTTGCAACCACAAACATGAGATCAATCTATTCAACTAATCCAATTGTCATCTTTGGATTAACCATACTTAGTTGTGGATTGTTTTACTGGTCAACTGTTAAAGTCCTTCCAACATCAACTGAACTTAATAAATCAATTATATTTCAGAGAATTATTGAATGTACTGATATTGTTGATGGTAATAATTGTTTTATTGAAAATAAATTAGAATTAATTAAAGAAGTTAAATTTGAAAATTTTATTGCAAATAATCAATGGGGAGAATGTTTGGATATGATTGATAAACAAGGTGATATTAATTTGTTATTAAATATTCAAAAATGTTATCATCAATCTGATTTAATTGAAAAAGTTAATTATCAAGAGAGTAAATTTCAAAAAATTTCAATTATAATTAGTTTAATAATTCAATTATTTGTTTCGATTCATTTAATTATTAATTATATGATTAAAAATAATGAAATTGATAATAATAATTTAAAAATTATAAATCTAAATGATTTATTTGAAAATTTATTACTTAAATTTAATAATTTAAATAATGAAATTCATTCAATAGCATTAGAATTAAATAAAGATATTAAACAAACTCTTGGTAGATTAAATAAAGGTGGTGATTATCATAGAAATATTGAAGTTTTAAAAGAAAATATTTTAATTTTAAATGATGAATTTAATAATTTTAAAATTGATTTTTTTACAAAGATTGGTAAAGAATTTTTAATTTTACCACCAAGGACTAATAATTTAGGTTTAAAATTTGATACTTTGAATACTTCTAAGAATAATAATGAAGTTAATAATCATTTGAATAATAATAATTTTAGTGGTATCAATAATTATACAAATACTAAATATTCTAAAACCCTGCAAAATACTTCAACTAAAAATATGCCAAGTTTGAATCCAAATAATTCACAAGCATATGTCAAAAATCCAACAAAGAAATTTGTTAATAAATCATTTAAAGAATCAATAAAATCTTATTTAAATCCTATTGTTGAACATGGTGAAGAAAGAGTAATTAGCAATACAATTGATACCAGTTTAGCAACAAGTTCAAGTATTGATATAATTACAAACCCAATTGAAATTCCAAGAAAAGTAAAGGTTGTAACAAGTAATAATCCATCAAAAATTGAATTAAAGGGTAAAAATTTTGATATTACAACAGAAGAAGGTAGATATAAATTAAAAGATTTTATTAAAAATAGAGATCAAAACCTTAAACAAGTTTCTAAAGATCCTTCAAAAGAAAATATTAAGGAAAATCTAAAGGAAAATTTGGAAAATTTCAAGGAAAATGAAAACTCTAAAGAAAGTTTAAATAAAATTAAAAATCCAATAAATTTAACTACCTTACGTTATAAAGATATTAAAAAGAATGATTTAAATAATAAACCATTTAAAAGAATTTTTGTTCCTGGTAGAGGATGGATTCCATTAAAACAATTTGAAATTGAAGAGAGAGAAATTGGTTCAAATGAGTTAATAAGTCCAAAAATTTGAAATAAATATTAAATAAAATAATTAAATAATTAATCCAAAAGTTACTTTACGGATATTCCATAAACTCTCCTCAACTTATTCTTCTTCTAACCATTCAAAAACCTAATGTTAAAACCCCACGTAAATTTCTAACTCATCTTACTCTCGGACAAGTTGTTGCAAAAAAACGGGGCGT
This sequence comes from Yamadazyma buinensis, assembly GCA_030571035.1. Taxonomy (NCBI): domain Eukaryota; kingdom Fungi; phylum Ascomycota; class Pichiomycetes; order Serinales; family Debaryomycetaceae; genus Yamadazyma; species Yamadazyma buinensis. Next base: position 2,598 of record JAJLWZ010000087.1, read on the forward strand.
GGAAATTTCAAATTTGCAGCCACTAAAAATTCTTCACATGCGACGAGGAGGAAATAACATTTTTCTTTTAATCATCTTATCTTAGGGATAATACATAAAAATTACATGAAATTCTTTTAATAATTAATTAATTAAATCCACTTATTAAATTTAAGTAATTTAATATAATAATTAGAATTCAAGTTAAATAATTTAGTATTGTGGTAAAAAAAAATCAGTTGGGCAAAAACTACACACAACACACACAATAGAGAGGAAGAAAAAAGACTCATTACAAAAAACGCAAAATGTCAGACACCAAACGTAAATTATCAATTGATGATGATGAGATACCAAGTATAATATCACCAACCACACAACAAGAACAACCTATATTGGTCCCTCAAGTCCCACAGATCCCACAGATTCATCAAATCCAACAAATCCAACAAATCCAACAATTACCACCAATACAACAAGCTCAACAATTACCACCTCCACCACCATATGATGATTTTGATAGTGGTAAAAGTACACCAACTTTAAATGAAGATTTAGCTGCTGCTGAGACTTTAGCACAATTGAATGCATCTCCATCTCCTACTACCCCATTATCAAATTTAACAATTGAAGAAAGACAACATCCTTTAGTTAATAAAGTAAATCAAGTTAGTAAACATCCCTTAGTTACAAATGCTTTTAAATATTATGAAGATTCTAAACGTAATTATCCACATTTTAACTATGCTGCTGGTATAGTTGAAAGAGCTGCAATGCCTATGGTTGCTAAGATTGAAGATAATTTAAATAATAGACATATGAAAAAATTATCAAGGAAAAAAAGGAAGGTTATAAAAGATACAAAGGATAAAAATGAAACAAAGAAACGTTTACAATTTTGTTTACATATTTTAAGATTGGCAAATGATCAAATTAATTCACAAGTTAAAAATCTTCAACATAAAATTGAAAGAAGGCAATCAAATCCTGATCCTCAATCTCCAAATAATATGAGAAATGCTAATGAAATGGAAACTGTTGATGAAGAAATAAAATCTGAAAATGGGAATGATGATAAACTTGTTGTACAAACTCCAACTCCAACTCCATCTGAAACATCTGAAGTACCAACAACTGCAAATAATAATAATAATAATAATAATAATAATAATAATAATAATAATAATAATAATAATAATATAAGAAATAGTGTAAATTCTCAGGACGCTCAGAAGACAAATACTGAAATCATTACCACAGTTAAAAAGATTATTCATGTAATTTCTAATTTTAAAACTAGTACATTAACAAATGATATTTCTAATGAATCAAATGAATTAAAATCTACTATAAGAGATATAATTTTAAAATTACCAAGTCAAATTCAACAAAATAATAATAATAATAATAATCCACATCATAATAATGATAGAATTTTAATATTTGCAAATGAATCATTAGAAATGATTAGTAGATTAACAAAAGTTTTCAGTGATCAATTACAAAAGGCGGAAGATTGGATTAGTTCAGAAATTCAACAAGAAAGAGAAAGACAAGCAAAAGCTATAAAAGATAAACAAAAGGAAGGTGGTGATGGTGTAACACCAGTGCCAGAAAAACAAGTTGAAAGATTAGATAATAAGATCCAATCTTAGGTAGTGTGTGTTTTTTTAATGGGGATAATAATGACTATTAAATCTTGATCTCTTTCTTTACCTCTTTCCTTTCCTTTCCTCTTTCTCTTCGTCTTTTTTAACTCGACAATGGAATGTAATATAATATAAAAAAGAACTATAAAGGGTAAAAGTTTATGAGATTTATAAAGATTTATAAGATTTGTAAGGAATGAAAATTTTCACAAGGTGTTTTTACTATTTGCGGCTACACAACAAAAATCTGTCAATGAGTGCAAATGAATTTGCAACTGCGAAATTTCCTCTTAGGGAACTAAATGATTGATAATTGATAAGTTAAAAGATATTAAACTAAAATTACTTTAAAGGGTAATCAATGATAATTTCTCCATCTTTTATTTAAAATTGCTAATAACTTTATTAAACATTAAATTACATTAAAACTCTATTAAATAGAGAATGGAAGGCTCCAAAATAATTAATTTCTCTTTTGAGAAATGTTTGTTTAATTAAAATTCCCCTTTAGGAAAGGTTATTAACAAATTGTAAATGCACGAATTATATTGGTAATGATATTTAAAAATTATATAAAAACTTTTGCAGCCATGATTTTATTCAAAAGAAAAATTTATACAATAGAGAGAACGTATTAAGAGAAATCGATAAATTAATTTAAAATATTCAAAAATGAGCTTATCATTAAAATTATCTTTTGATGATGTTAAATCAATAAGAAATTGTTGGAATAGTGTTCAAACAAATAATAAATATCATAAGGATCAATTTATTACTAGATTATTTTCAAATTTATTAGTTGCTAATAATTTGAAAGAAGTTTTTAATAATGATAATATAATTAGAGAGCATTCATTATTTTTTAATGACACTTTAAATTATATGGTTATTTATTTAGATAATATTGAAAGATTAAATCAATTTTTAAATAGTTTTTTTAAAGAAAATGTTGAAATTGTTTCCAAAATTAATTATTTAGAATCTATGGGTTCTGCATTAATTCAAACTTTTAGGCAATGGTTAGGTAAAGGTTTATTTAATGAATTACAAGAAAAATTATGGATTCAAATTTATATTCATTTAGCTAATAGTATTTTAATATTTAATGATACATTTAGTGATTCAGATATTTCAGAAGAAGATTATGAAGAAGATATCAGTGATATTCCTGCTTTAAATATCAATAAAAATATTCAAAATAATACCAATAATACCAATAGTTACATTAGTAAAAGTAATAGTCCAACTCCATCAAATGAATCAATTAAAACTCCAAAAGATATTGAAATAATTGATGAATTAGAAGAATATATTGGTGAAAGACCAATTGATTTAACAAGAAAACCGTCAATGCAAATTAATATTAAATCAAATGATAAATATAGAGGATTTAGAAGAAATGATTCAAATATTGTTGAAATTGAATCTTCAAAATTATTACAATCCAGTAATAATAAAGATAATGAACCTTCAATTACTCCAAGATCTCCAAGAAGAAAAGTTGTAACAAAGGAAGAAGAAGAACCAAAAGAAAAGGAACCGGTTTTCATTTCTGCTCCAAAATTAAGTAAATTTAATAATATTAAACCAAAAATGGTTTATGATTCTGATTCTGATGAAGAAATTAAATCTTTTGATCCAAGAATTAAAAGGAAATCAAAAGATTATAGACCTCCAGTTCCACCAAAAGACTTTATTCAATTACCAAAAGATCCTAAAGATGATTATTCTAATACTTTATTTAAAGAAGAATTTGATATTAATCTTAAACCAAATGAATTAGATGTTACTTTAGGTGCTATTATTGAAAGTGATTTTGCTGATGATGATGATGATTATGTAATGCATAATAAATTTATTGATGATGTTGAAGAAATTAATAATTCAAAAGATATTATACATGATAATTCTTCATCGATTTATCATAGTGATCATAGTGAACCAGTTAGTGATAATAGTGAACCTTCAAGTCATGAAAACACATTATCATTACGTTCTTATCAATCAAGAGGTAGTTATGGTACTGAATTAACTGAACCATTATCTTATAATAAACATGAATTAAGATCAATGTCATCAAATGAATATAAATCAGATTTTGAAAATAATAATAATAATAGATTATTTTCAACCAGTTCAACAAATTCAAATAAATTTAATTCAAGAACTACATCAATAAGTTCAATTGAACCAGATTTAAAATTACAAGAATCAATTGAACTGAGACAAAGAGCATCATTAGGATTTATGAGATCAAGTTTTATATTAAAGAAAGAAGTTGAAACGTTAGGATTTAATAGACCTGAAAATGTTTTCATTAAACCACCAACTATTCCAGCTGCTGGTTTAATATCAACATCTCAAAGTGTACCAAATTCACCAATTTTAAACTCTAATGCTACTTTAAGAAAAGTTTCATCAAGTGAAGAAGAAGATCAAAGTTTTGATATGGTTAATTCATTTATGCCAATTACTGAATATTCAAGAAAGAAATTTACTTCAAGTTGTACAAATTTATCAAGTTATAAATCTCCAACTCAATTTCATTCAGGTGCTTTAAAATCTTCTTTTGCTAAACATTCAAAATCTGTTTCTAATTTAAGTTTAGCAAAGCATAATAATTATGAACCAATGCATGCTGTTGAAGCTTCAGCTGCTATAAGACCTTCTAATAAAGATATTAGTAGAATCAAAGTTAAAAAATCATTTAAAGATAAAGTTAAATCATTCTTTGGTGGTTCAAGTACTGCAAATATTCCAAATACTAAAAATAATTCAAATACTTTAAATACTTCAAATAGTTTATCACGTTCTAAAACGAGAAGTTCAAGTGTTATTATTTCTTCACCATTGGAAACTACATATTCAACAAATTCTTCATTAGCTCATAAATCTTCGATTTCAAGAACTTCAACTAATGTATCTAATGATAATGCTCCAGAATCAACTGATAAAATTAGTCAAATGAATAAATTTGATAAAAAAAGAAGTAAAATGGCTAGTGTAACTGATTTAAGATCAATTAATACCGTTGATACCAATGATTCAACTTCAGGTTTTTCATTTTTTTCAAAAAGAAATTCTATTGATTCAAGATATACTTCAAAAATTGATGGAAGTAAACACAATAAGTACCAAGTTACTTCAGTTCCTTATGATATCTTTGCTAAGAACAAATTAGTTTTTAGTGGTTAATGATAATGTATATATAATGTATTTTCCAATTTTTTTTCTATACAATGTATCTCTACAATTTATCTATATAATTTCCTTTAGTAATATTTAGAAGGTGGAGAGAAGAAAAAATATTTGAGTAGTAAAAAACTTTTTATTTTTGTGGTTGCAAAAATGTCACAATCACCATTGGAAGATCAATTAGATGAATTAGCCAATGAAGCATCCTTTCTTAATGATTTAAATGACCATTCAGACTTATCGTTTGATAATTTACTTGAATCCCAAATGGAAAGACCCAATAATAATAAAAATAATAATGGGAATTTTGAAATTCAAAATTACGGTAGTACTGATGAAAATAATACAAATCTTTTAAATTGTTTTAGAAAGCATGAATCTGGTCCATTATTACCAATTCATAGACCAAGATTTGTTCCTATTTCAAGTCCATCATCACCAATTGGGTCAATATTAGAACCAGAAGTTAAATCAACTATTGAAATAATTTTAGAATTTTTTTGGAGTTACATCTTGACTGAATCAATTAGAGAATGGATTATATCTAATGAATTTTATATCATATTAGGATTCATTATATCATTTACTATTACACTTGTTGCTTTATATTTTACTGGGAATTTAATGGGAGTTATTAGTTATCTTAGAGCGGCTTATTGTTACCTTGTTACATCTTTTCAAGCTGGTCAACCATGGTCAAATATATGTTACGCCTGAAACTAAAAAGTAACAAAAAAAATATAATTAAAATAGATATATTTATGTATAAATAAATCAAAAAATGAAAAAAAAAAATCGGTTAAAAAAGAGGTTATATTTTTATTTTATTTAGGTTTTTTTTTTTCTTCTTGTCTTGTGTATGTATTTTTTTAATATTTACATGAAAATTGTTATTTACATTTTTATCTATTCTCTTCTATCTTTAACTTTACTCTTATTAACATGTTTAAATTTCCTAGTTTTAGCAAATTTCTTAAGACCCCACATAGATTGAGAAACTTTATTAGATTTAGATTTACCTCTACCACCACCATGAGGATGATCATGAGCATTCATTGCCATACCTCTTGTAACAGGTCTAAAACCTAAATTACGTCTTCTACCAGCTTTACCATAATCAACAGCTAAATTTTCAGCATTTGAAACAATTCCTAAAGTAGCATGACAATCTATATGAACATAACGATGTTCACCAGAAGTTAATTTTACAACAACTCTATTCTTTTCTGGGATTTTTGTTAATAATCTAGCAAAAGCACCTGCAGCTCTAACTAATTGACCTCTACCACCTGGTCTTAAACCAATATTATGAATAATTGAACCAACTGGTAACATTCTGAGAGGTAAACAATTACCTCTTTGAATAGTTCTAGTACTTAATAAAGCTTCATCAATTTCACCATCATTTGATTTTTCCATTTCTTCGATGAAATCTTTTGGTATACCTGCTCTAAAAGATTCAACTTCATCACCAGCTCTTAAACCTGTTGATGCTAAAATATATGATAAGTTCCCAGTTTCATTATGTTTGATTAATGCAATATGGCCTGATCTATTTGGATCATATTCAATTCTTATAACTGTTTGTTTACCTGGAATTAATCTATGAGAATCAACTAATCTAACTCTTCTTTTATGACCACCACCTCTACCTCTAATTGTGATTTTACCAGTATTATTTCTACCTGAGGTTTTCTTTTTGGGCACAGTTAATTCTTTAACTGGACCACCTTTATGTAAATGATCATGGATTGGTCTTTGACGATTTCTTGAACCAGGTAATAAATCACCTCTATCATATGTTTTAATTTTAACTGCTGTCATTTCAGCTTTTCTTTGTTTTTTAAATATGATATCTCTTTTTTCTAATTCTGATATTTCTTCATTTAAGAGTGTTAATCTTTTTATTGATGGTATAGAAACATTTGGAGTTTGCTTTATAGTTGATTGAAATCTTGTAAAGACTCTTAAACTTTTAAATGGGTTTATCATCTTATTCTATAATTTTTTTTTTTTATGGAATTTATGATTTGATTGATGTTTTTTTAAAAAATTATCCACCCACTTCTCCTTTTTAAATATCTAATATAAAATACCTTAAACGTTTTATGGAAGTCTTCCCTTAATTTACCTACTTCAAAATTCTTCAGTTTTCATGAGACTGAGAAAAAATGAAAAAAATTTTTGGTGAGGTAGTGTAAATCGTCAAATACTTTTACAACCAATAATTTATTCAGAATTGGTGCGGAAACCGAAGAGAAACTTTTCAACAAAAACCTTTTAATACAATATAATGATTAGTAGAAGTTTTTTAAGATCTATGGCAACTGCTACTAAAGCAGTTAAACCACCTATTCAATTATTTGGAGTTGATGGTACTTATGCTAATGCTTTATATTCTGCATCAATTGAAAACATTAATGAAACTTTTACAAATTTAAATAAAATTAATGAATTAATTAAAAATGATCCAAAAACTAGTGATATTTTAACAAATCCAGCTTTATCAAAAGATGATAGAACTTCAGTTATTTCAATCATTTCTAAAAATTTACAATTATCAAAAACTACAACAAACTTCTTAAGTGTCTTAAGTGAAAATAATAGATTAGGTGAATTTAAATCAATTTTTGAAAAATTTGAATTATTAAAAAATGCTCATGATGGTATTGTTGATGCTAAAATTACTTCAGCTAAACCATTAGATTCAAAAATCTTGAAAAGATTACAAACTTCAATTTCAAAATCTTCATTAATTGGTGAAGGTAAAACCTTAAAAATTTCAAATGTTATTAACCCAGATATTTTAGGTGGTTTAGTAGTTGAAGTTGGTGATAAAACTGTTGATTTATCAATCTCTGCTAAAGTTGCTAAATTAAACAACACTTTAGCTGAAGCTTTATAGGTGCATTAGAATAAAAATACACAAATTCTTACTGGACTTTTTTTTATTCCTTCTTTTTTTTTGTTTTGTCTCCTTCCTTTTTTCTTTTGAAGACTTTTCTTTGGTTTGTTTTTGCATCAGGGCAGTGATAATATCATTTCCTATATGTTTAGCCTTACACTCTAACACCATAATCCCCAAATTTTAAAATATCTTACAGCCCCAAATTTCATTTTTCACTTATGTCATAGTATTTTTGATAGTATTTTTGATCTCGCGTAAGTGAAAAAAGAAAAATCATCTAATAATGGGTTACTTTAACACATTTAGATACATAATTTTAGTTAGTGCTATTATACTTAATTCATTTATATATTTCTATCCAGATATATTGAATGAAAATGGGAAATGTGAATGGCATCAATTTGAAAATTCCCCAATTATTAAACCAAAATATGGATTTTTAAATGATTTACCAGAATCTATATTGAGTAAACTTTTATTAAATGTACCAAGTTTAAGATTAGATGAAAATATTTTAACTAATTCAACACATTATTCAAATGGTAAAATTAAAGATATTCATATGTTAACTTTAGGTGATCCACAAATTAATGGGAATTGGCCAAGTACTCCATATATCAAAAGATTAGATAATTTTGGTAATGATCATTATTTAGGACATATTTATAGTACAATGAAATCAAGATTAGATCCAAGTCATGTAGCAGTTATGGGAGATTTATTTTCATCACAATGGATTTTAGATAGTGAATTTTATAATCGTACACTTCGATTTGTTGAAAGATTATTTCCTAGAGATGAATTATATAAGCAAACAGTAATTGATGTTCATTCAAAACATGAAAATTATGATTGGCAAGGTTGGTTACATAACGAAACTCATATGGATCCACTTGAAAGATTTAATTCAAGAGTTTATGAAGATGTTTATGATTGGGTTTTTGAAAATAATAAATTTCCAAATTATAAAGAACCATTATTTATTAATTTAACTGGTAATCATGATATTGGATATAGTGGAGATGCAACTTGGCAACATATGGCAAGATTTCACCTTTTATTTGGACAAAATAATTATGTTATAAATTATAATAAAGGAGGTGAAAGTTGGAGATTGGTTGTACTTGATTCATTAACTTTAGAAGGTCCAGCATTACAAGAAGAATTTATACAATATACATGGGAATTCTTAAATTATTTAAAAGAAATTGAAAATCCAAATTTTAATGGTTCAACTATTTTATTAACTCATATACCATTTTATAAAAGTGAAGGACTTTGTAAAGATGGTCCTGAACATATTTATTATGAAAATTATCAAAGAGAACCATATAAAAATGGTAAATTAAGATCACAAAATCATTTATTATATGAAACTTCACAAAAAGTTTTAGACATAATTTTCCCAAATGATGATAAAAGTGGTATGATATTAACTGGTCATGATCATTATGGTTGTGATAGTTGGTATAATTATAATAATGAAAATAATGAATGGGTAGCATCAAAGGAAAATACTGGTAATGATTCAAAAAGATCAATTAGAGAAATTGTTGTTCAATCAATGATGGGTGATTTTAATGGTCAATCTGGTTTAGTTTCAGGTAATTATAATTATACTTCAAATAATTGGGAATTTGAATTTACTTATTGTTCTTTTACTGTTCAACATTGGTGGTGGGCTGCAAAAGTTCTTGCATTATTATCAGTTTTATTACAATCTATTAGAATTTTACAAAAATAAATAATAGTAAAATAAATAGTGGAAAAAAAAAAAAACTTATACAACAACATATATATTAGTAATACAAAAAGAATTAAAATCACACAACTATTTAAGCTCTTTAATAAAATCAAAAGCACCACCAAAACTTTCTTCAGGACTAATTTGAATCCTTTTAACTTTTAAAATTCCATCAACAAAAATCCAATGAGATCTTTTAATTCCAGTTGGTTGCTTTTTAGCACCTAATAAACCAATTAATTTTCTCTTTGGATCACTTAATAAATGATATTCTAAACCTTGATTTTCAGCAAATTTCTTTTGAGCCTTTGGTGTATCAGCACTAAGACCAAAAATTGTTGCATCATATTTATCAAAATCTAAGATTTTTTTTTGAAATCCACAAGCTTGTCTAGTACAACCTGGAGTGGAAGCTTTAGGGTAAGCGAAAATCACCAAATACTTGTTGTCCTTGGCGGCAACAGTCAAATTGATCTCATTACCATCTTCATCAAGTAATGTAAGGTCAGGAATATCATCACCAACTTCAATTTCTGCACTATCGATGTCAATTACTTCACTTTCTGATTCATTTTCTGCCTCAGGTTCAGGTTTATGTTCTTTAGCCTTTTTAGTTGGTTCTTTAACCACTTTGGCTTTTTTCACTTCTGTGATTTCGATATCGTCTGATTGTTCAGGTTCTTTTGGTTGATTTCTCTTAGATCTACGTAATTCTACCATTTGATAATATTTAATCCACAATTTCTCACAGTTTTCTTAAGAAAACAAACAGTCCCTGTTAAATGGGGGAAAGTGACTGTTTTTTCCAATAATTTTCCATTAGAAATGTGATTACTCTATCGGATAATTCTATATACTTGTGATTGATATCAATTGATTGTTAAAATGAGAGATTTATGGTAATTTACATAATAATTTTGGCGGGGTTAAAAACTGTGTGTTTATTAGTATTGAGGAAAGTTGTTGCAAACTATAATTTTCCTTATTTCTAACAAAATCCTCTGAAATTTAATCTAATTTCTTCTCTAAGCTAACTCCATTGTTATATCTCTTAATATCTGTATCTATTCCTATGATTTCTTATAAATTTCGAATTTTACAAGAATTTTTTTTGTTGATTTTATTTTCATAAAATTCACATCAAGCCAATTTCATATACTATAAAATATAAAAAAATGAATTCCAAATTTTTTTTTTTGGTCAATTGATTAACCATGGACTAATAAGATGGATACATACATTATGAAGCATATTAATTATACAAATAATCATTCAAAAATGATACATTTATAAATTTTTAAAAAGTTTGGTCTCCCACGACAAAAGGTATCAAAAATCGATTGCAAAATTTGAAACCTTTTTCAAAATGGGGATTTTATTCAAAACATTTCTTTTGAATTCAAGTACTATGTGGAATGGATTAGATATCTTAAGTCAAGCAGTTGAAGCAATCGAGAATAAAAGAGTTAGGGAATTACAAGATTCTGATGCAACAGATATCAGATCGGATAGTTCATTGAAATCTTCAGATCTGATTCATCAATCAGATTTTGATTTGCAAACTATTAGTTCCCCAATGTCTTTTGTGTATGAAGATAAGAATGTTAACGATGAGGATTATGAAATGAATGAACCTAATTATACTTTTAGTCCAATTAGAAATTTACTGAATCATCATGATGCTTATGAAACTGATGATGATTCAGATGTTGATTTAGTCGGTAAAGGAGATAATGAATCGGATATTGATTATTCACCAGATGAAGGGAAAAAAATTAGAAATCCAAGTTCAGTTAAAATGGCAAAAAGTACTTTATTACCTAAATTTTTAAAGAAATCAATTGGCAGACCAATTACTGGTACATTAAATGGAGTTTTTTATTTACATTATGAAATGGAAGATATGATTAATTTCTTTAAGAAATGGCATACAAAGACTAAACCAACTATTAAAAATATCATGTTTAGTGATTGTGAAGTTGGTTTAAAATTGTGTAAGATTTTTACAGTTCCTGAAATTTCATTCATTAGAGTATTTAGATCTGCAAATGGGAAACTTATGAAAATTGAAGTAATTCCAAGTTCCCCCATCCTTTATATGATTGAAAAATGGAAGAAAGCAGTTTGTGTCCCACGTTATAAATCTGGTATGAAATTACATTTATTAAGTGGTAATTGGGATCAACAAACTATTTACTTCCAACATGATCTTTACCAACTGGAGAAAGAGAATACCAATGGTTTAGTTGTCTTTGCTTAAAATTCTTAACTGCTTAACTCAACTTCATCCCAAAAACTTTTTGTCCTATAACTCAGGAGGGGAAGTGTTGTGTTGTGTTGATCCCTTTAAAAAAAATTTTAGCAGAGTTAATTTTTTTCCTTCTCGCTTAATGTGAATACGATAAAATAGATAAGAAATTTTTTTTTGGTTCGCGGCAGTTTATTAATCTCTGACTAAGCTGAATATTTATCACAATTCATGAGACTTTTCAGACGAAGATCCAGTGTTCCTGAACCACCACGTCAACCACAACGTATTCAGGGCGGCAGGTCTCAGAGTGTATCGGCCCCACTGTCGAGTAGCACATTGGCACCGCCACCAGAGGAAGTAGTGGATGAGTATATGCTTTCCCTGACTGATTCGTTACCATTATCAGATACAGAAACATTGAATGTTGATAGAGTTCATAGATTAGAATTACAAGATGCATACGTTGAGAATTTTGATAATTATCTACCGTTTCTTATAAGGAGATTAAGAGTACAACATCAAAATGAAAATGGATTAGATGAATCAGGTGGAAATTATGAAACAACTACACAATTAAGATTTAATGATTATAATAATTTATTAGGTGATGATGATGATGATGTACCTACTATATTAAATGAAGATGCTGAAAATAACATTGGTTCAACTATCTTGGATAGAAATGTTTCAGCTTATAGTGTTAAAAGGGAATTTATAGTTGCTACTGAATTTTTAAAAAATAATACATATGTTTTCCCTAGTAGTCAAAGTTTTGAATTATTTAAAAATTTAAGAAGTAAAAGGAAAAATTCAATTACTCCAAATGATAATGATACACATACTAAAAGGACACATATAATTCCAATAGAATATAAGAATAGAGGACAAGGATTACCATTATTTCGAATTCTGGTACCTTATATGTCAAATTTTAGAAAAAATGCACCATTTATGGTTTTCCATAAATTTAAAGAAATTCCAGAAATACCAAAGGATGATATTGAAGATTTTGAAACTTTCCAATTTTGTATTGTAATAAGTAAAAAATTCCAAGATATAAGACGTTATACATTTGAATTTCCTGAAAAAAATTTAAAAGTAATTGCTTTCCAACATAATTTTAAACCATTCACTGATTTTATTTATAAAAATACAAGATTTAGAGTTTTAGGTACAAGTATAATAAGTGCCTATGCATTAAATTATAATCCAACATTAAAATTACTTATAATAGATGATGATAAACCATCATTATGTGATGAAATAATAAATAAAAAACCAGGATTTGAATTATCTTCAATAATTAAAAATAAGAATAAGAAAAGGCAACCAGAAGAAGATCTAAGTAATCTTGATCCAACTGATTATCCAAATCCTTACCCTGCACCAAATTCAAGTTTACTAGATGATTCATATTATGAATATTATAATCGTGCGGGATATACAAATGCAAGAGATTATATACCAAATAATTTCCCACCATTTGGTAGTTTTGTAGATTCTTTAGTTTACAATGATCAATTGAATTTAATCCCTAAAAAATATTCAGAAGCTGGAAGAGTTGAAACTTATCAAACTCCAAATGGTCAATTAGATACTACAAAATCAGTTGATTTTGATACTTTGGTTTTACTATGTGTAATGATGGCATTTAGAGAAAATTCAATCCGCTCCACGGCAAGACCATCAAGTTCCTCAGCAGTCATAGCTTCGAGACTTAATGGGAGAGGAAACATATCTGCTCTTTCAATGTTCGCTGCAGAGTTGAATGGATATTCATAAATTAATTATACAATATGTGTTTTTCGATGTTATAATAACAGGCAAGTTTTTTTTTATTTTTTTTTTTTGGGGGGGGGGGGGGGGGGGGACTTAAAAGGTGAAAAAAAAAGAC
>JAJLWZ010000088.1:0-14375 GCA_030571035.1 Yamadazyma buinensis
TACACCCCCCCCCCCCCCCCCATTTAAATATACAGGTATATGTATACTAAAAGCAATGGTTAGATTATGGTTAGTCGAGGATATGGGAGAGATTGATCCTATCATGGGGAAAATTAGGACCGTTTTTTATTACTAACCATTACTCTGAGGCTCTAATTTTCAAAGCCAAAAACTAAAAAAAAAAAAATTATTTGTCATTACTTAACCTAATTAGATTAATCAAAAGGAGTAATCCTTTTACTTGTATGGTTTATAAATTATGATTTATGATTCATGCAATATGCAAGATCAATGGAATTACAATTCTTTACAATTCTTTTACAGGCGTTTGAAAAAAGTTTTTCTGTCAAGCTGCAGGGGGGGATTGATAAAGAGTAAAAATTAGAGAATTAATTAACGAACTATTGTATATATTCCATTAAAAATTTGAACCTTGATTAATATTCCTGTCTCTAACACCTAATTCACCATTTAAAAATTCATCACCATCTGATTTTTCATTCTTTCTCCAGAATGTCCACCCATTTTCATCACTTTTATTGTTTCTCTTCTTTATTATATATACCAAGGCAATTAATCCAAGTAAAATTGATCCACCTACACCAACAACAACTCCAACAACGATTTTATTGGTGTTTGATAACCCACTACTACTGGTAGATTTACTAGAAGTACTATTATCACTACTTGCAGTTGATGAAGCTGCAACTTGTTCAGTTCTTGTTACTGTAAATGTTTTACCATTAGTAACTGATTCATAAGTGGTGGTGGATTGTTTAGACGATCCTGCACTACCACTTGATGCTGATGATGCGCTTGATGCTGCACTGGTGATACTTGAACCTGATGATGATGATGATGAGGCAGAATTACCAGAATTTGATGAGCTTGATGCACTAGTACTATCACTTGAACTTGATGAACTTTCTGAGCTTGAAGAACTTGTGGTTTTAGAACTTGAATTTTCAGATGCTGCAGTTGGTGATGCTGAACTTGATGAACTAGAACTTGAACTTGAACTTGAACTTGATGAAGATGAGCTGCTAGATGATGCACTACTTGATTGTGAACTTGATGAAGATGCACTTGAAGATGAACTACTTGAACTACTTGATGTACTAGTTACACTTGAAGAAATCGAAGTATCTGAGCTACTTGACCCACTAGCTGATGCACTAGTTATAGTACTATTACCTGTAGTTTCAGCTCTTTTATCAAAACTTGGTTCTAAAGTAGCAATAGCTTCCACTAAATCAGCTATACTTTGAACATTTTTCAGTATTGAAGCAGCAAATTTAACATTATTGGATAAATCGACGATTTCATCTACTTCAAAAATTTGCATTTGTTGTTGTTCTCTTTGTTGATTTTGATGATGTTGTTGATTTCTATTTTGAATATGATTATGACTATCATCTCCTGATTTCTGTATACCTACAACAGAAAGGATACTAAGACTGAACAATATTAATGAACGTGAGATCATGGTTTCTGTGTGTTCTCTGTAGCTTCTCTACCTTGATCTTCTTGAAAACTCGTATTGAATAGAAATAATTATAAATCAGATCAAATGGGTTTGTAAGAGAAAAAAATTTTTAATTGAGTGGCTATTTTTAAATTAACCGAGAGATTGTTGCAAAATAATTACATATTTTCTCACCTCCTTTTTTCCTAACTAAATTTAACCTTTTTATGGACCAATAACGATTCTGGAGGCAGTGGTACTATATTTGGTACGTAAAGTTTACCTTATTACTAATCAGTTTATATTTAGATGAGATAAGAGAGTTAAATCAAAGAATTTGTTAATGTTTATAAAATTGTGCATCAAACTAAGGCAAACGCGACTTTGCAGATCGAAATTTTTGTAGGCTGTGACAGAATCCGACCGAGAATTAGCACCAATATCCACCACGCGATCGCGGTACCACGCGTAACACTCGGTGGTGGAGTTTAGGTCCATCAATTATAAGTTCCCAGGGGGACGGGGGGACGGGGGGGAGTAACAAAAAACTTTTTAATCCTGTACGTATTGTGATAAAACTTTACAAATATTTACACATTCTTCTTCATGAAATCTTCTACAAATGATTTGAACTGATACTGGTGCACCTAAAAGGGTATTAATATCGAATTTCTTAAAAATTTGTAAATTATCTTCATTTGGTGGGTTATAATCGATTGGATATGTATCAGTTGGTTTAACTTTTGTTATTGGCATTGTAATTGATGGTAAATCAAGGACATTTACAAATACACAATTCAGTGAAAGGTAAGTATAATCACCTGGTTTATATGAAGTTTCAGAAAATGTTGGTGTAATTATACAATCTACTTTCTTAAATATTTCTGCAAAAATTAATTGATTTTCAATCATAATTTTATTACATTCCCATTCATCATCTATACTTGATGATTCATATAAGTTTACGTAATCCAAGAATTCAACAATTTCATTTGTTTCTTTAAGTTTGGACTTAATATCTTTATAACCATTAATTCCATATAATTTACCACCAATTTCAGAAATTTTTGAAAGTGATTGATCTAAAATTTTATCTAATATTATAATTTCATGACCATTCATTTCACATTTTTTAATTAATTCTGAAATACCTCTTGATATTGATGGTTGTGGTGTAATACCTGGTTTTTGTGATAATATTCCAATTTTTAACTTTTTCATTTTCATATTGTTAAAATCATCATCATCATTATTATTATTATTATTATTATTCCATTTAATTGGTGGTACTCTTGGATCTTTTAACCATGGTTCTTTATCAAGTAAAACACCCATAATATAATCTAAATCTTCTAAATTCTTACACATTGGTCCAACTGATGATTTTAAAACTGGATGATCAGTTAATGTATTAGTTAATCCTAAATACGATAATCTATTACAACTAGGTTTTAAACCATAAATACCTTGGAAAGAAGAAGGATTACGAATTGAACCTCCAATATCGGTACCAAATCCAATTAATGATCCTCTACCTGAGACTATTGTTGCTTCACCTCCACTACTACCACCACTTGAAAGATTCCTATTGATTGCGTTTAATGTATACCCATGAAGATTAGAATAACAATCTCCAGACATTAAAGATGTTGGGACAGTTGTTTTAATGAAGATTACAGCACCTTCATCAATTAAATGTTCAACTATTAATGATATATCATGTGTTGTTTTAGGTTTATTGACATTTGCAGTGAATCCAAGACATGAATCAATACCAGGGATATTGAATTGATCTTTCAATGACACTGGAATCCCATGTAATTTCCCAACTAATTCGCCAGTTCTTTTAAATTGATCATCCAAACGCTCCGATCTGACGATCGCTGAATCGAACATGATCTCAGACACACAATTACATAGTTGGTGGAGGAGGGCAGCTCGATGACAGAAAGCTTTGGTGACTTGTGTCGATGACCACTTGCCCGATCTAAAATTATCTAAAGTGCTTGAAATCGAGCTGTTGGTGATTTCAACTTCTTCCTTCGTAAGAACCGTGTCGATATACTCATTGACGTTGCGTACGTCTGATACTTCCGGTACATCGATGACCCATTCCTTAGGGATCTTATGGAATACATTTTTTTTCTTCTCTTCACTTATCTGTTTCCACATTATTACTCACACTTATCAGAAGTGAAATCTGAAACCTTTCACGTCAACACGGCTGCGAAATTTATTTTTCATTTTTTCCCAAGTTTTTTTTTTTTTTCATACCACAAAACCAAAAGTTTGAGTTAATGCCCGCTGCTGCTGCTGACCAAGTTGTCGTCGGTACTTTCATGTACCCAATCTACGTAAGGAATACCTGGTTTTCATAGCCTTTTAAAAAAGAGTTTAGAAGCAAGACTAACTTTTTTTTTTTTTAGGGATTGATTTATTTCTTAAGTTATCAAGAATTATGGCCATTTTATATGACTATATTAATCCCACAATTAGTAATCTTATTATTCACTTATTTATTCGTTATGATATTCTTTTTCCCACTTATCGGGTTTTTCACAATCTTATTCCATGGACCATTAGCAATTGCCTCAATTTGGTTTATTATAACTCAATTATCAGTTTCAATTTCAAATGTTATAGTTTTAAAATTATTAATGCCTGATATTGAAAAAATTTGTTTCGAAGCTGTCTTATCTAAAGAATTCAATAATGATCTTGTTATGATGGGTAAATTAAGAAGAATTCAAAAGCCTCCATTTATAGTGAAATTTAGGAGATTTATTTGGTCATTACCAAGTAATTTAATTTTACCATTTTTAATCATAAGAGGTATTTTGGTGTTTATGTTTAGTTTTATACCTATTATTGGTCCATTATTAATGATTTATATTAAAGCTCCAACGAGGGCTTTACAAGGTCATCAAAGATACTTTGCAATGAAAGGTTTTAATGTTGAAGATATTAAAAAATTTTATAAAGAAAGGCAAAGTGAATATATTGGATTTGGTTTAATGGCTAATTTATTAGAATCAATTCCTTTCTTAAATTTATTGTTTTTATTTACTGATACTATTGGTGCAGCTTTGTGGACTGTTAATATTGAATATAAATTAAAATTAGAAAATAAAGAAAATGGTATTGATGAAGAAGAACAACCAGTAGATGAGGAAGGTGAAGGTGGAAATAAAGAGCAAGTTGAATTAGAGAAAGAGGTTGAAGAAAATAAAGAACCAGTTGAAGTAGAGAAAGAAGGTGAAGAAAAAGGAGAAGAAATTATTAAATTACCTACTGATACTGAAACTATTGCCACAGGTGTAGAACAGCATGATGGAGAACCATTTAAAGTCCCAGTAATTAAAATTGAAAGTTAAAATTAAAAGTAAATTAAAAGAAATGAAAAAAAGTCTAGTAAAGGTAAACACCATCAACACAACCAAAACCTGCAGCAACACCACCTTCATTACTTGAAGCTAATTTAGATCTTAATAGCCAACCAGAATTTTCATTATATTTAATTTCACCATTTGATTCATTAAAAATTATTGAACCAAAAATACCTAATTCACTAATTATATCATTATTAAAAATTTCATTATTTCTTATAATTGTATTTTTATGAGTTGGAGGATTTATAATTTCCATTAATATATAAGCTTCCCAATTTTTTTCATCTAAACTCTTTAAAAAATTTGGTATATCAGATTTATAAATATTATTACCACCACCTTCTCTTTGTGGTTTTAAAACATAATTTTCAGGATTTTCAAAAGCTAATTTTTTAGCTAATTTACCTTCATCAGAATTATCCATTGGATAAATTTTTACAAAAGTTTTATTTATAATTTCTAAATCATCTTGATCTAAATATTTTAATAAAATTTCATCATTTGTTAAAATTTGTTGAATTTTTTTGGTACCTGATAATTGAGTTAATATTGAAGGACATTTAATAGCTTGATTATTTTCCAAGATATATCTAGCATCCCAACATGATTCATCAGGGTAATCACTTGGTCCATAACCAGATCTATAATAAACTACAGAAATTTCATCCATTGTTTTTTTCAAATATAATTTCCCACTATTGATTGTGGTTTGATCTTTAACTTCTTGTAAAGTTAGACGATGACTTTTTAAACCATGAGTTGAAAGTAATTCATATTCTATATGTCTTTGATCAAAACTATTTCTTTCATTTGGTTGAACAATAAATAATATGATTGTTTGATTATTGTTTGTTTCATTATTATAATAATAATTCCCTTGATTTAAACCTTCAGCAATTTTAATTATTGAATCAGAAATTGGAATTTCTGAATCTTGATAATATGGGAATGAATAATCATTATCATAACTACCAGATTTATTTAAATAATTATGTAATTCACTAACTTTAGGTGATAATCCACCAAATGATACACTAACAGTATTGAATTCAATTTGTTTAATACTTTCACCTTCATGTAACATATAATCTGATCTAAATATACCTAAACTTGTAGATTGATAATTACCATTATCAATTACTTTTTTATAAGTTTCAAATAATTTCCCAGTAAAATCCGAATCAAATTTAGATAATTGATTAATCTCATTGACTAACCATTCTTTATCACTTGTTATATTTGCATATAATTTATTATAAACTTGTTGAATCTCTATAGCTTGATCAAAACTTGATTTTGGAATAGGCGTTGGGAATAAAGTAATTGGAGCATTAGAAGCATTAAAAGGTTCAAAATTTGGTGGATACATGATCAATCCATTAGATAAACTCCATTGTTGAGCTTTAATTCTTAATTCTTCAAGATTATCTGATGTTAATTCAGGGAATGATTTCATTTTCTATTTCAGTTACTTGTAAATCTTATCTAATCTTGGACTTTCGCACCATATATAGTAAATAACATAGTTTGTCATCATTACGTTATTAATAACCCCTATTTGTAATTTGTATCATTTCAGTGTATAATAACGTCATAGAATTAATGTTTATGTTAATTATGTAAATTATATAATTTGAAAAGATCAATAAATGTTTAATGATTGTTAAATTATTAATTAAAACAATTTTATTAACAATCATTAAACTTCCCATCCACGTGACGCAGTGACTTTGTTTTTCGGTGTGTGCGAATGCAAAAGAAAAATGGTGATCTTTTTGAGACTTGAGAAAAGTGAAAAATTTCAACAAAAATAGTAACAAAATGAAATATTTAGCTGCTTATTTATTATTAGTTAACGCTGGTAACGCCACCCCATCAGCTGCCGATATCAAATCCGTTTTATCATCAGTCTCAATCGATGTTGAAGATGAAAAAATCGAAAAATTATTAGCTGAAGTTGAAGGTAAAAACGTTGAAGAATTAATTGCTGAAGGTAACGAAAAATTATCATCAGTTCCAACTGGTGGTGCTGCCCCAGCTGCTGGTGCCGCTGCTGCCGGTGCTGCTGAAGAAGCTGCTGCTGAAGAAGCTGAAGAAGAAGCTGAAGAATCAGATGATGATATGGGTTTCGGTTTATTCGATTAGATTAATTTAATTTAAAACAATTCATAAAATTAGAAAAATCATAAAAACCTAAACTTACTTTATTAATGCCTCAATTCATGTGTATAATATTCTAATACATACAGAGAATATAGAACTTGTTCAATCTACCACTTATATTTTTTGAATTTTTCTTTTTTTTTTTTTTTTTTGGACCTAATTTGGATTTCAATTTATCCAAATTAGTCGTTCTTATTTCCTTATCTAACTAACTCTCTATTTAAATTTGTGCTTTCCCCTTAAAATTCATCTTCAAAATGTTTCCTTAATGCATTAGGATTACCAAATACTTGATGTCTGGTTTCTAATAATCTCTTATCAAATTCTGGATCTCCAGAATATAATTCATCTTTTGGTTTTAAACCTTGTTGTCTTTTACCAACTTCTTCATCTAACCAAATTACAAAATCTTTATTTGGTTGTAATCCTACATTATTATGTAAATCAACTAATGAATTATAATATCCTTTAAATTGTCGTTCATTTTCAAAATTAGATTTAATAAATTTATCTTGAATATACTTGGATATTTGAGTATCATGATTTGATTCATTTTCTTCAACTAATTTTAAATCTATTAAAATATTAACTAATCTAGTTTTAGATCCTTCCTTTAATGTTGGATATGTATAAATTAATTGATCTAATAATTCTGATAAATGATTATATTTAAAATCTGCATTTTGAACTAATGAATTAAATATACCCAAGGCTCTATTTTTTATAATTTCTTCTCCATGTATTAAATCTTTCATTAATGATGAAATAAAATGATTATCATTTTCAATAAATCCTTCAATGGCAAGTGGATTATTTCTAATTGATGATCCAACCATTCTATAAATCTTTTCCTTTGTAGTAGTATCAACTTGTTTAGCAATAATAAATAAACCATTTAAAAATGGTTTATTCTCAGTTATTTTCATACCATATTCAATATCATGACTTAATTCTTCTAAAACTTCTAAAAATCCATCTAATTCTTTTTGCTCGGGTACAATCTTATCAATATTCACTTCAATAATAGTTTCAATTGCATTTTGGAAATTACTAAAATCATTAGATTGGGTATTAATCTTTGATCTCCCTTGTTTGGTTTTATATTTTTGTATAACTTTTTGAACTGCTTCCATATCGATCTCTTTCTTTGAACTATCTTGATCTTTAGAACTTCCATCATCTACAAGAACAACTTCATTACTAATTTCTTCTGGGTCCATTAATTTTGCTTCCCTTAACGAAGTTTCCATGTTCAATCTCACATGTAATCCACCTGGGATTTCTTGACCTTCTTTCACGATTTGCCACTCGTTTGTAGGATTAAAAATACGTGGGTAGCAATCAGTAGGATCTGTAGGTGAACAGATAAGCTCTTGACCTAATACGTTGATCAGGAAAAGTATAAGTAATAGGGTCCTCAATTGTAGCTTCATTGACCACGTCGCGATTTTGCAACTTTCTGACGATGATAATTTTTGTACTTGATGGAAGCTCATAGAAGATTACGGAATAATGAACACTGTGTCATTAAAAGAAGTAAGAGTTATAAAGTTAGATATAACAGAATGTGTAAGAGAGCAATAAAACCTAAAAACATTATTTTACAAAGACATCTATATAAAAAAAAACTTTTAATCTAATTTCTAAACTAATTCTAAAGCTTGTTCGATATCAGCAACTAAATCTTCAGTTTCTTCAATACCAACAGATACTCTAATTAAATCATCATAAACACCATTAGATTCTCTTTCAGCTTGTGGGATACCACCATGAGTCATAACAGCTGGAACTTCAACTAATGATTCAATACCACCTAATGATTCAGCTAAAGTGAATAATTTAGTTGATGAAGTAAAAATTGAAGCAGCTTTTGCACCACCATTAATTCTAAAAGAAATCATACCACCACCTAAACCATTTCTGTGTTGTTTTAAAACGACTTCATGATTCTTATGAGTTTTTAATCCAGGATAATTAACTAATGAAACTTTTGGATGATTTGATAAAAATTCAGCTATAGTTAAAGCACTTGTTGAAGATTGTTTAACTCTTAAATGTAAAGTTTTTAAACCTCTATGAGCTAACCAACTATCAAAAGGTGAAGGAATTGAACCAATAGCATTTTGTAAAAATCTTAATTTTTCATGTAATTCATCATTATTAACTGCTAAAATTCCCATAACAACATCTGAATGACCATTAATATATTTAGTAACTGAATGAATAACAATATCAGCACCAAAATTTAAAGGATTTGAAATATAAGGTGATAAAAATGTATTATCAACAACTAAAATAATTTTATTACCAGTTTTTGATTCATGTAAATCTAAAATTTCTCTAACTTTAGAAATATCAGTAATTTTTAAAGTTGGATTTGATGGAGTTTCTAACCATACTAATTTAGTATTTTCCTTTAAATTTAAAGCCACGTCTTGAACTAAATCAGGAACAAATGTAGCCTCAACTCCGTGAGTGTTTGCAACCCTAGTAAAATATCTATGAGTACCACCATAAACATCTCCGCTACTAATAATGTGACTTCCAACTGGTAATGATTGAATAATTAATGCAGTTGTGGCAGATCCTGAACTTAAAGCAATAGCATATTTGGCGTTTTCTAATTTGGCAACTGCAGTTTCAAAGTTATCTCTATTTGGATTGGCAGATCTTGAATATTCATAAATCCCTAATGGTTTGGATGGTTCAGATTGAGCAAATGTAGTTGATAATGAAACTGGTTCAATAACTGCTCCAGTATGAGGATCAATTGGTGCACCAACGTGTATGGCGTTAGTTCCAAATCCGTAATTTTGTTGTTGGTCTTTAGTCATTATATTAATCTACACAGAATAGTCACTACAATTGATTTGAAAAAAAAATAGTGGATAGTTCTTTGAGTTTGGAAAAGAAAGAAATTTGTAAGCTTATTTATAACTTTAAATGGTTTCACTTTCTGACAAATTTTTTGATCATCGCAAAACTGTGGCGTCTGGTTGCAAAAAAAACAATTTTGGAATAACCGTTTAAGAGGAATAATTTATGCTACAGTGCGGCCCAAAATAAAGTGGTTAATTGTCATGAGCTATTGTTATCAGATAAAAAGATAAGGTGAGGGTATAGAGGCAGTATAGATGGATGTTGTATTAGAGTGTGATTTATGGGTGATTTATGAGTGACTAATGGTACTCATTCCACGTAGTAAGTACTTATAAACACGTCTAGACTGTCGTGGAAGAAATCGATAAAGCCGTGGATTGGAACGTGATCAAACTCGTCAAGGTAAGTGAAGGAGATATTCATAATTTTTGGAGTTGAAGCTACTGAAAATCCAAATGATGTGGAGATCCCGATACATTGTGAAAATATTAATTCATCAACTTCCCAAGTACCTGATTTTATATCATTAAATCCTAAATTTGAAATTTCGAATAAATTTTTACCATCTGATTTAGTACCTGGTGAAACAAAATAGTAAGGATTTAGAAATTCAAGCAAACCAAATACTTTAAACATCCTTCTAGATTGGATTTCTTTGGAGAGATATCTTGATTTGGCTTTCATTAATGGGAACCAATTATCTTCTAATCTTGTTATTGGACCAGTTGTAAACTCTATAGCAGTAACCATAAAATTAAATTTAGAATCTTCTGTTTCAGGAAAGTACCTTCTTCCAGAGATTGGTATTCCTGAACTAATTGATGATGGTTTAGTGGTTATTGTTGGTATAATAGTATTTTGAAGACAAAAATTTATGAAAACATCTAAAAATGCAGTTAATGATACACCATTTGCTTTTAAAATTTTTAAAAGATCTGTTAAAGTTTCATCAGTTATTGAAATTGTTTTAAAATTAGTCTCTGTAACTTTATCATGTGGTGTTAAAACTAATGGATATTTTGAAAGATCTGGATAATCTTCAATAGTATATGAATTATACCATTCTTTAATAAATAATGGTAATTTATCCCAAAATAAAAACTTTGCAAAATCCCAATAACTATATTTATATAAGTCCGTATATAACTGTGCAGGTTTAGGGTAATGATACTCAGAATTCTTGATGTATAAGGTATCTTTAAATTTAAGATCTTCAGAAAGTGAACCAAAAACTTTACATAATTCATCATGGAAATTCCTACCACTCTGTCCATCCATTAATGAATGATCATTTACGAAAACTAAGTAATTATCAGTGTACCAAATTACTCTCCATACTGGTTTACCTAAATTTGGCATACAACGAGTTTGGTTAGCAAATTCGAGTGATTTATCACCTTCAAATGGTGTCTCCATAGTAACTACAACATCGTCGAACATTATCTTGTCGACTGACTTGCATGCATAATTCAAATATTTATCTTTAATGTCATCACCACCTGAACGAGTAAAACAAGTTTGAAAGGCTGAATATTTGTTGATTAATTTGTATAACCCATTTGAAAGTATTTCTTTTGTAATGTTGTTATTATAGTGACCTGTGATGGCGAAATTCGAATATATGTCATTGAGATTCCTACAGATATTGTAAGCTTCAATAAATGTTGGTGATCTCTCCATCTTCTGTTAGTTCGGTATTGATATCCTTTTAAAACTGCGAACTGTTGAATCCTCATATTAACCATTTAGGTAATCAAATCCATTAGTTAGAAGAAGTACACTACCTTACAATCTAGAGATTAAGTAAAACAGATAGAAATAGTTGTAAGAAACATTTGCAAAATTAAAAATTAAAAATTATGTCATTCATTCATCTAATTCATTTAAAAAATTGGGATTATTATTCAATTTACTCTTAAATTTATCCCACCAAGTATCAAATGCTTTAATAGGTACAAACCCATTAGAATCTATAAAACTAGTTAAATAATTATAAGCATGTCCTACAATTTTATTAGCTAATGCAGCAACATCATTCGGAGGTGGAATAATTTTTGGTTGAGGTCTAACTAAAGCTGTGGATTGACCTGACAGTTTTAGTTTCTCTTGTTGAAGCTGAGCTTCTGCTTCTACTCTAGGTTCAACTGAAAGCCCAATATTAATTGTGTAATTGTCATTTGTATCAATATCATCTTCCATAAGCATATCCTCATTCATACCATTACTCATCCCAGATCCACCATTATTATTCCCACCATTTGGTTTATTTAATTTGAATATCCCACTTTGTTTACCTGCATTTAAACCCCCAAGTAATTTAAAGTCACTAGAATTAGGTAATTGAAAGTATATCAATGCTGTATATTCTGGATCAAAATTTGAATTTGGTAAAACAAATATAGCTAAATGTGATACATTCGAAGCATTTGGAATAGTTATTATAAACTTATTCTCTTCTACTTGTTGTGAAATTTGTAATGGTCTACCTGAACAAACAGCTCCAAACATTTTTAGTTAAAAACTAAAGGAAAAAAATAACTATAAATTGGTCTCCAAATCAACGCGAAGAAATTTCTACGGATGATTAAGAAGATGAATTGATGTAACTACCATTAATTTGTTGATACAACTGTCCTAAATCAACTACGTCGAACATATTTTCCATCTTTCGTTAAGTAACACTACTTTAAAGATGAATATGGGAAAGATACTTCGTGATATTCCTCTTTGTCTCTATTTTTAAAAACTGGGAAAAAAATTCTCTCTTTGAACCTCATCTCAATGTATTTTATAATTTATTAAATAACTAAAAATGTAGTAGCACATCCACAACTAACTAAGGATACTGGGGTTTCATAAACTAAATTCAATTCTTTGAAAACTACTTGATTATGGCCAGGTAAACTACTTGTTCCACAATTTCCATGTTCTCCCCATCCCCAACTGTATAATGAACCATTTTTTTCAATTATGCCATGTTCACTACCTGTAGTAAATGGTGACGAGGGGAGATTATTGTCAGATAATTGTCCATGACTGTTATTTCCTATTGCACATAACTTGCCATTATCGTAATGTACAGATGACCACATCGTCGATACTTGGTTTATTGGTTCATTTAATTCGAGGTTCAATTTACCATAAGAAATTAGTTTATCTCCATAATTTAGTATAACTGAATCCTTGGTAACTTCTATATTCTTGATTCCTTTGGTATCATAATTTAATCTTGTTGGGGTATAAAATATTGATTTTTCAATAAATTGACCTTTCTTACCATTTCCCCAACCATAAATTCCGTTTTTATCTCTTAAAACTGTAAACTGTACTGAACTCTTTACATCCACTACATCTACAAAGTCACCGGGTATCTTACTTAATTCACATTGATTAATTTTTCCCAATCCAAGTTCTCCCTTTGCACCTAATCCACAAACATATACCCCAGATTCACAAACCAAAACAGAAAATTCCCAACCGCATGAAACTTTCATCCATTTCCCAGGAACTTGAGTGAATATACTTATCATATCTGAAGACTTGTGACCACATTGTCCATACGTATTATCGCCACAACTATATAAATCTCCATTTTCAAATAAGATAAACGTATGGTTACCACCATGTGCAATGTCTTTCACTCTTGGAATGTTTTCTGCTATTTCACCATCTATAAGGAATTTGGAAGTGACAAAATCATTTGTGTCTTCATCTGTACCATTTCCTAATTGTGATTTACCATTAGATCCACATGCTATTACTTTCATCAGTAAGTTGATTTGAGAGAGAAATTATGCGATCAGATCGAACTTGCCAAAGGTTGCAACTACCTCTATATATTGTAAATACTTTCTTATCCCAAGATGTCTTGGTATATATGATCCATCCCTCCAAAATATATTAAAGTTGAGTCTTTTTTTTTAATACAAATTTTTTTCCATATTAATACACTGTTTTTTTTTAACTTAACTCATTTCTATCGTAGAAACCACATTTTTTGCAGCATGAGAAAACTATAACTAAAAAAATAAAACCTAATAGAAACTAAAAATATTTGTATAGCAACACCCACTTTAAATTATACCATTTGAAAGCTAGAGTCCACTTTTGGTAGGAAAATATTGTTAAAATTGGCAAAAAAAAAGAAATGGACGAGTCCGGAGTCGAACCGGAGACCTTTCCCATGCTAAGGGAACGCGCTACCAACTACGCCACACGCCCAGTGTGTAAATTGTACAAATGGTCCCTAGCAGGATCGAACTGCTGATCTCGGCGTTATTAGCACCGCGCCTTAACCAACTGGGCCAAGGGACCTTTTGTGTGATAGTGTTGTATAATATCTGCTTAATCATGTGCTGTTTACCTGGTTTGTAGATGTTAGTTTTATCTCGGAATGACAATCTTAATAAGGATTGTTAATTCTTCTTTTCGTCACCAAGATAAGCCTGACGGCATATCTTCGTGTGTTTATTGTTATT
>JAJLWZ010000089.1:0-13967 GCA_030571035.1 Yamadazyma buinensis
ATTCATCTATAATGACGATATTAATTCCCAGAGTTTGCGTAATTAAATCACTTAAGATAGCGAAATTGAAATAGTCAAACAGGCGAAATTAAAAGTTGGAGAGTTACGACATTCATTTATTAGAGGTGAGTTATTCATCCTGGAAACACTGTATCAGTTGCATTATTTTCCGTTATCTGCGATTTTGCAACCCATCTGGGGTAAAAAGGTCCATAAACTTAAACTTTTTAGCAGGAATTGATATTTATTTTCATTGTTAAATAATGTAAGATTGCTAATTATTAACTTAATTACAATTGTGGTCGTTTTGGTACTTGTATGTATCAGGTATCTTGCTATAAGGGAATTAAAACTTTTTTCAGTATAAATTGGATTAAAATTACCTAATTAAATGATTTAAAAGTTCTTGGAAGGTATTTCTACTCTTTGTTTCCTTTATATATCAAGATATTTATCGTCTGATTATCGTTTGATCATTATTTGATAGATGTCAAATTAAGGGAGCGATGAAAGATGGATTTCAAAGATTAGAAAGAAGGAATTAGAAATCGGAGATTAAAAGGATTGGAAAGATTAAGGAGTTGCATGCAATGCAATAATTAAGCAAATATTAGATGTGAACTTTCAATATTAACTTGATATCGAAGCCTTTTGGTGTTTTATATGTAAGTATGGTGAATCTTCCTAAATTACTTCTAAGAATTCAATTACCCATTATAAAACTAAATGATACTAAACAATACTAAATAATACTAATTCTATTACATAGTCTCATAAGCTACACCATCATTACCTAATAAACACTATAATCTGTGTTATCACCATTTATTTCCTCCTGCCCTTAACTTCCCCAAACTAACCGCGATAAAAATTAATGGATCATAAACAATCAATTAAGGCTAATAATGCCCATTTCAATAATCTTAAAGTTAAATATGATAAAGTATCAATTACAGCAGGTTTAAATAAAATCATCCCAGATATCTTATTTAATTATAAATCAACATTTAAAGGACGTTTACTTGATTTTGCATGTGGTACAGGTTTAATAACTAAAGAAATTGCACCATTTTTCAATGATGTTGTTGGAATTGATATAAATCAAGGATTTTTAGATGCTTTCACTTTACTGACTGCACCAAAGGGTAAAGGTATTAATTGTGATATTCTTGATGAAACTTCAAAAGAAATTCTTGAAGAAATTGGGAAATTTGATGTGATTATTTGTACTATTGGGTATCATCATTTACTTAATTACAAAGATATTGTGAAAAAATTAGCTTCATTATTAGTTCCTGGTGGGAAATTGTATATTTTAGATTTTTATAATCCTGATACAGAGACGGAAGATCTTAAAACTGCTTCAAATAATGTTGTTCATATGGAAGGTTTGAGAAAGCATAGACTTATTGAAACATTTGAAGAAGCTGGTCTTACACCAAAAATTGAATTTTTTAACGGTATTAAAATGAAGCAGGCTGGTCAATTCCTTAAAACTCATGGTACTATCAAACAACTTGAGGATTTGAAAAATAATATGTTCCCAAAAATTGTAGTTGATGATATTGAGTTTTTTGAGTATAACCAAGATTTTGTGTTAGCTATTGGAACTTTGTAAAAACCTTCAACTTGGTAAGAACCTAGCATGATTAATTATGAATAAAAGTATGACATTATTTGCAGATTTATGTAAGCACTTTAGTATTCTCACTCTTTCTATAACCAGGACATATGGAAATTCTTCCTTTCTTATGCCATCTATACAATCTTGTAAATGCATAGTAAAATTGGTATTGCGCCAAATTGGTACCACTCTCGCACCCACTCTCGCCCCCAGCCTGGTGGTAACTTGGGTAGTAATTTGGTGTTCGTAGTACCGCATAAGTTCTTACCAATTCTCAAAAATTACATGCACTCATTTTTATAAATTAACAGGAGTGGAAGTGCGGAAAATTCCAAAAAATCAAATTCAACCATGGCATCAAGAGGAGCACATAAGAGATTAACAAAAGAATATAAGTCTATGACTTCCAACCCACCACCATATATCATTGCTAGACCGAACGATGAAAACATTCTTGAATGGCATTTCATAATTACTGGTCCAATTAGTACCCCATATGAAGATGGTCAATATCATGGGATTTTAAGATTCCCACCTGATTACCCTTATTGTCCACCAGCTATTTCAATGGTTACACCAAATGGTAGATTTGCATGTAATACTAGATTATGTTTATCCATGAGTGATTTCCATCCTGATACTTGGAATCCTGCATGGAATGTCTCATCTATATTAACAGGATTGTTAAGTTTTATGACTGGTAATGAAAATACAACAGGTCTGATTAATACAACAGATCAAGTAAAGAAAAAATTTGCCAAAGATAGTAAAAAATGGAATATTAAAGATAATACTAGATTTAAAAAAATATTTCCTGAATTATATGAAGACACAAAGGCAGAATTAGAATTACTTGTAAAATCAAAACAAGAAAAAGTTCCAAAACAAGAACCAGTATTTAATTTAAAGACTGATATGCATTTACTAGATCCTGAAGATAGGGCTAGATTATTAGGTCAAGAAAATGATGAAGAATTTATTTTTAATGTTTCAAAGTATACCTTTTTTGGTGTTATTATTGCTGCATTTTTTGTGTATATAATTAAATTTTAGGATTAATGGACTCTTTTATATGAAATATATGTTTAATGATTAGGCCAATAGTCTCTGTGTTTTTACCATTTACGATTTCCTTCTATTTTTTGTATTTTGAGATAATTCAGATATTTCCGTTTTATTTTAGTAAATTCCTTTTGCTCGCTGAAATTTTCTTATTTACGTTTTTTTTGATCTGGAAAACCATAATTTCAAAAGAAGGGAATCGCATCACCTAAAACCAAAATCACCATAGGTTCTCAGATTCATAGAATTATCGTTTATTCATTTCTTTCACTTGTAAATACCGCATCGAAACGGAAATTATTGGGAACTTGACGAGATCAAATTTTTTCAAAACACTGGCGTCAAAAGTTTTTCAGTTAAATTTAGACTATCCACGAGACCCTATAAAACAAATCAAATAACAAACATACCCCCCCTGCCTCCTACCAAAAAAAAAAAAATTTTGGGGCTAACGAAGATAAAGAACATCATAGAGATCTAAATGAGTGGTC
Organism: Yamadazyma buinensis; assembly: GCA_030571035.1. NCBI lineage: Eukaryota > Fungi > Ascomycota > Pichiomycetes > Serinales > Debaryomycetaceae > Yamadazyma > Yamadazyma buinensis. The sequence continues at coordinate 3,178 of JAJLWZ010000089.1, forward strand.
ATCCGTATCGTCAAAGAATGGCTAACCTGGCCCTGTCTCCATCAAACACATCCCCATCGACTTCACAATATCAAACGCCACAAGTTACATCGCAAATCAATTCACAACAAAATTCACCAGTTAATGATCATCAATACACTAGTTCCCATCCAAACCCTTATTCTGATGATTATTTGTATTCTAAAAATACAAAATCATCACCAATTTCAAATACTCCTTATCCGATTGATCCAATTGATATGATTAATGATATTGGTGTTAGTGAAGTACAACAAAGTTTTAATGAATTACATCTTGGTAAACAACAAAATATCCCATATCCATATCAAGATATTAAAACTCCAGAAGTTAAAAGTACTCCACCACCGATTTTCCAATCAAATTTATCAGCTGTTTCTAGTGCACCATTAAATCAAATTCCATTAACTAATATTACCTCACCTCAATCAAATCCATTAAGTGCTACATCATCAGTTACTAACTTACAATTACCTTCAAATTTAGATGGTGCATATTCAAAATCAGAAGGTAATTTAGTATTATCTAAATTTCATCAACATGATAGATCAGTTAGTTCAACTTCATCATTTTTTGATAAAACTGATAACTCTGGTGCTGTTGATTTTAATCAAAATTTAATTACTCAATATTTAGGTGATAATTCAAATAATTTAATGCCTAGAATTAAAACAATTGAATTATATAGGAAAAATGCTAAAAGATCAAATGATCCAACTGTTTTATTTCAATATGCTCAATATATGTTACAAACTGCTTTATTATTAGATAAATCAAGTTCAAATACTAATATTAATAATACAAGTAGTAGTAATCAAGCAACTGGTAGTCAAACCGGAAGTAGTCAAAATGGTTCATCAGTTGAAAATAGTCCATTAAAAGTATCAGTTGATTCAAATTTTAAACAATCACATAATAAATCTAAGTCAACTCACAGTTTTGATTTATCAAATATTAGTGAAAATACTGAAACAATTGATGATAAAAAATTAAAACAATCATTATTAAAAGAAGCAGTTATTTATCTTAGAAAATTAAGTGATAAAGGTTATACAGATGCACAATATTTATTAGGTGATGCATTTAGTAGTGGAGCAATTGGTAAAATCGATAATAAAGAAGGATTTGTATTATTTCAAAGTGCTGCTAAACATGGACATGTTGAAAGTGCGTATAGAACATCATATTGTTATGAAGAAGGGTTAGGTACTGGTAGAGATGCAAGAAAGGCAATTGACTATTTAAAAATGGCAGCACTGAAAAAACATCCAGCTGCAATGTATAAATTAGGAGTTTATTCATTCCATGGTAGAATGGGATTACCAAATGATGTTAATACTAAAAAATTAGGTATAAAATGGTTAGAAAGAGCATCATCAGTTGCAAGTGAATTAATTGCAGCTGCACCATTTGAATTAGGTAAAATTTATTTTGAAGGATTTAAAGATATTTTAATTCAAGATAAAAAATATGCATTAGAATTATATAGTCAAGCTGCAGCATTAGGTCATATAGAAAGTAGTGCAATTTTAGGTCATTATTATGAGATTGGAGAGATTGTACCACAAGATTCAAATTTATCAATTCATTATTATACACAAGCTGCACTTGGAGGAGATCCAAAATCAATGTTAGCAATGTGTGCATGGTATTTAGTTGGTAATGATCCATATTTACCAAAGGATGAAAATGAATCATTTGAATGGGCTAAAAGAGCTGCAATGTGTGATTTACCAAAGGGTCAATTTGCATTAGCTAATTTTTATGATAAAGGTATTGGATGTATTAAAAATCAAGAAGAAGCTCAAAAATGGTATATAAAAGCAGCTGAATTAGGCGATGAAAAGGCACTTACAAGAGTTAAAGATAAAGATTTAATTAAAAAGTTATCAAAAAGGGGTAATAATAAAAAGGTTAAGAATGAAGCTGCTAAAGATAAAGATTGTGTTATAGTTTAGGGATTTCAATTTATCTGTGTGTTTTTTTGCCCACCATTCTCTTTGTAGAACTTTTCTCTGACCCCTTAAAATTTCTCAATGTCTCATTCTCCACTGGTTTCCCTGAAACCTTCTGTGAGGCAGGAGAAAAAGACAAATTTCAGATTTGCGCATTAAGAATTTTTTAGAATCAGAAATTTCACCAAGAAGCAATGTCAAATAGAGATTATTACAATCAAGGTAACCAAGATTACCAACCAAACCAAAGTCAATCCAACCAGCAATCCCAAAATAATGGCCAAACCGGTGATAGAGGGATGTTGGAATCCGTTGCTGGAAGTATGCTTAATTCATACATGCATTCAGGCCAAAATCAACAATCTAATCAAAGTTCCGGCATGGGAGCTCTTGGTGGGTTGATTTCTTCAGCTTTAGGTGGAAGCAGCAACAGTAGACCTCAACAACAACAAAGCAGTGGGTTAGGCGGTATACTCTCATCAGCTTTGGGTGGTGGATCAAGCCATAACCAAAATTATGGTGGAAATAATGGTTATAATCAAAACCAAAACCAAGGTTACGGTGGTAATAATGGTTATGATCAAAACCAAGGGTATGGTGGTAACAATGGTTACAACCAAGGTCAAGGTCAAGGTCATCACGGACAAGGTCACAGTTCAGGCGGTGGCTTATTCAGTAAGATTGAGAATATGATGGAAGGTGGTAATGGTAGACAGGAATACGGTAGACCACAAGAAGGTAGACAAGAAGGTAGACACCATGGAGGTAGACACGAAAGCTCCGGTGGTATGGGTGGCATGTTTGGTGGAAGTGAAGGTAGAAACGATTATGGAAATGATAGTTACGGTGGTAGAAATGAAGGTAGAAACGATTATGGAAATGATGGTTACGGTGGTAGAAATGAAGGTAGAAATGACTATGGAAACAATGACAGCTACGGTGGTAGAAATGAAGGTGGTTTCGGTGGTAGAAATGAAGGTGGTTTCGGTGGTAGAAACGAAGGTGGTTTCGGTGGTAGAAACGAAGGTGGTTTCGGTGGTAGAAACGAAGGTGGTTTCGGTGGTAATGACAATTATGGATCTAATGATGGTTATGGTAGAGATAATGGTAGAGATGAAGGTTATGGAGGTGGTAGATACTAATTTAATCATTATTCGTTGTTCGTTAATTATTAATCATTAATTGTTAATCGTTAATCGTTATGTATTCAATGCTATTTGTGTTTTTAGCAAACCTTCTATTTATTTATCACTCTACTCTTTCTGAACTTTGACTATCTATACCTCTTGATCCATCACCTCTATAATTCAACATTTCAGAAGGTGAACGAAGTGAAGCAATGCCTTTAATTTCGAAATCTGGGATTCTTGAAGCTTTATTCAATAATAACCTGTTATCATCAAATTTCTTCAATGACAGAATCCTCTTTGGTTTACGATTTTTAAAATCTGATAATTTTGAAAATTGTGGTGATAATTTAGCATCAAATTTTAAGTCTAGATCATCTAAACTATCTAATACGTTATTTTGAATTGGTGAATCTTCATCGAAGTCACTTTTAAGTATACTTTCATCAACACTTATGTCTGAACCCATTGATTCGAAATGAACTTTCCTCAGTTTTATCCTTGTGGGTGATACTTTCACCTTGTTGGATTTTTTTATTGATCTTGGTGGTGAAACTCTTAGAGGTGAAGTATTTGATCTTTTAGTTTCTTCGGATCCTAATCTTGGGATATAACTTATTTCATTATCTGTTTTCAATCTTGATTGGAAGAAACTTGAAGATTTTAGTTCTAGAAAAAATTCAAACTCTCCATTAAGTAAATTATGTAAAATTGATACTAAACCTTCTAAATTAAAAAAATTACCATTTTTAAAACTCTTATATAAATTTATAAATGATTGAGTTGAAAAATTGTATTCATTTAACTCCATTATTAAATGATCGAATAATATTGATGAATTAAAAAGTATATCCTTTTCATTAGATTCTTTTAAATTAGTAACTAAATTTTCAAAAATAATTGAATTATAATCATTCCAATTATCTTGTTCTTTTAATTTATTCAACATATGTTTACTTGAATCTTGTAAAATATAATCAATATCATTTAATTTATTATATTGATTTTCTGAATCTTTAATTTGTAATGAAACTTTAGAAATAACTTGTTCGATTAAATTAACTAAATCTAAATCTAATTCAGTTTCTTTCCTAATAGATTCTAAAATTTGTGAAAAATCATTCCGTTGTAAGATTAATATTTTCCGTTTAGCAAGTAAAAAATATTTCCTAAAATTATCATGATTTTTATTATTTATTGATCTTTTTAAATTCCCAATATTTTCTAAAATTAATTTTAAATTATTTTCAGTTTTCAATAATTCATTCTTAATTGAATTTTGAATTATATTCATTTGATTATTTTTCAATTCTTCAATTTCTTCCTTTTGTTGAGTTATCATTTTCAAATATGATCCAACATGTCTATCTAAATTATGCTGATTTCTAATTAATTTAGTCTTTATTTCTTTGGCTCTATTTGCATATTTTAAAGTATTCAATGTTTCATCATAATGACTTGACAGTGGTGATATACAAACTATCATACAAGTTTTACAATTCCCACCAAGTGAAAATTTTAATAATCTCGTTAATTTTGAATCTCTAAATGGTACATGATTCCTTTTCCTTGGATCACATAATGCATTTATACAATTTCCTAAAGCTAATAATGATTTATTAATATTAGCACCTTCATTTAACCTTATCCCTCGATTTTTGGTAGCGGCAGCTCTTTCACTTCCAGCTAAATCAATTATTGAAAGTGTTGCAAATGTATGTTCTTCCACTAAATCAACTGATTTATTTCTTTTGGTTACATTTATTTGTAAGACTGCATGAGATCTAGATGATGTCAAATTTGCTTCAGTTGGTGATGAAGTTCTATTTTTATTTCCTATAGTTATTAGTTCCATTACTTCATCGACAGATTGTGGTTGATGAACAGTTAAATTTGATACAGATATTTTATTATTTGAATCTTCACGAATAACCAATTTTTTAGTATTAGTATTTGGATTTAATAAATCTTTAATAGTTTCATTATAAATTTCCAAGAATGATAAACTAACATCAATTATATGTTCATTGAATGAATCTATTTTCCCATATAATTCCTTCATCGTTAAGAATATCACACCTGGGTCTTCTGAAGATCCCAGAATGGTATGCGTCTTCCCACACCCGGTGGCACCATATGCGAAAACAGTAGCGTTGAATCCATCTAGTATACTATCCAATAATGGTTTTGTTGTACTTTCAAACACATCAGTTTGAGATGCATCACAATCGAATAATTTATCAAACACGAATCTATGTTCTCTTATCCTTGAATTTGGGGTTTGTGAGTTCATTGACGAGTTGGGGAAAACACTCTGGTATATCCTATTCAATGGGTTTGTCTCTGGTGGATCAAAAATCAACATTTTATCATCTACTACATTAACTACTTTTCTAACTCCATTAGGTTTAAATCTATCCATTGATCTGTCTGATTCTTTAAACGAAGCATCACCAAGGAACATAGAATCATCGACTTGAATGAGATTGTTGGTCTCTTGCGTGGTGAATGGACGTACTCTCACTGAAACACTAATCAGTGATTGTTTCAGTGTTAGATCCATCTGTTTGTATATAAGCGCGTTTTGTAAACAATTGAGACTGGTGATACCTTTATCTAAAATTGTGAGTCGTGAGACTGTTGCTAATTTCACTTACGGATATTCCAACTTATTACAAAGTATATTACAAGATCAATACGATCATAGTATCAAAGACATTAGAAACCTATTAGAAAACTTAAGGAATCAGAATTAGAGAAAGGAAACAGCATATGCAAGGAGCTTCATTCTCATCATCAACCATTAGTTTGGTTAAAACAATTATTGGAGCAGGTTTATTATCAATGCCACTAGCTTATTCAACTGATGGTTTAATATTTGGGACATTCATCATCTTACTTGCAGGGATCACCTCCGGGTACGGTCTCTTCATCCAATGTTACGTTTCACAATTTGTCCCTGCTGGACATGCAAGTTTCTTCAGTGTTTGTTCTATTACGTACCCTGCATTGACTGTTGTTTTCGATTTAGCCATTGCTATCCAATGTTTTGGTTGTGCATTGAGTTATTTAGTGTTAGTGGGTGATTTAATGCCTACTATAGTCAAACCATCTTTCATAGATGAAGAGAATTTACGTACGTTTTGGCTTTTAGCATCCACGGTTATAATTATCCCATTATCATTACTTAAAAATCTTGATTCTTTGAAATACACTTCGGTCTTAGGGTTGACTGCAATTGGATACTTGGCTACACTTGTAATTCTTCATTTCATAGTTGGTGATGTTCCAAATGATATTAAAGGAGACATAACGTTATTCCCACCAACATCAATTGGAGTATTCAAAACATTTTCAATCATAGTATTTGCATTCACGGGTCACCAAAACATGTTTTCGATCATAAATGAATCAAGAATCAAGACATTGAAGAACTTATCGCTTTTATCGTACTTGGCTATAATCTCATCATCCATATTATTCATTACCGTTGGTATGGCTGGGTACTTGACTTTTGGTACAAATGTGAATGGGAACGTTATCTTACTGTACCCAGATCATTGGTCTGCTTCCCTCGGTAGGGGATGTATTGCGTTCATGGTTATATTTTCATTCCCGTTAATGTTACACCCAGCGAGAATCTCAATTAATAATATTTACTTCTGGTTCACACGTCCTAAAGAAACAACACCAGTGTCAAGCTCGGAGGAAGTAGTAGATGAGTCCACTGCGTTGATTAAAGATTCACCTATTGTTCCGTTCCCAGAACCTGTGTTTTATATTATCACATTTTCGTTACTTCTCGCTGGATACTTTTTAGCAATAACAGTTGGTTCATTTGCTTTAGTTCTTGCAGTTGTCGGTGCCACTGGTTCAACTTCAATCTCATTTATATTACCTGGATTATTTGGTGGGAAATTAATTGGTAATGAAACTAAGACTTCGAGGATTTTAAAATTATTGTCACATTTATTAGTTATTTGGGGATTTTGTGTTATGTTTTTATGTTTATATGCTAGCTTATTCTTAGATTAAATTAGATTGTATTAGGTAAGATTAGAGTAAATTAAATTAAATTAAATTGAATTAGATTAGAGAATATATTAATGAACGCTATTTACTCTTTATGCCTATTCTTCTTTTTCCTCATCTTCATCATCTTTACCTTCATCTTCGGAATCTGATCTTGAATCTTCAGCAGATGAACCAGTTACAACCTTATAAGCAACTTTTAAAATAAAATATAACCAAACTAAAGTTATAATTTGTAAAAATATTAATAAAGCGAAAAATGTATGTAAAATAAATGGAGTCCAACACCTTTTTTGAACTAAACCATCAATACAAATTGAATCTTTTATTAAAGTTTTCAAATTCATTATAGTAAATGAAACCACATAATTATATAAACCATGTCTTAAAGCAACCCATGAAACTAAAAATACAATAAACATAAAATCACAAAGTTTTGTAAATCCACAATATTTTAATAATTTTGCACCTGAAAGGAAAACATCAACTGGATCCATTAACATTAAAATAATATGACCAATTCTCATGAAATAATAATAATATGAACCAATAACTAATAAACAAGTTACAATATGATGACTAAACATTTGAAGATAATCTTTACGTTTTTTTTCAACATTAAGTACAAAAATTTGTTGTAACCAAAAGCCAATTTGAAATAAATAATAAGTTTTAAAACTTGATGATAATTTATCATGTGGCCAATCAAGATAAATATTATTCATATTAAAATAATATGGTGAATTTATATATATATAAAATCCATACAGGAAGCTAAACGTTGCATAATATAATGACCAACTTTGTTCAGCGTATCTATCACTTTTACCCTTTGACATTTTATAAATCTTAGTAGCAATTGGAGTCCAAAGATAATGCATAAGGAATGATCTTGCAAATGTGAAAAATACTAAATAATAAATAACGATAAATGCATCATATATACCAATATCATATAAATCATTGCCATTTTCATCTTTCCCTATTTTATATTGTAAATAAATGAATTTCCCAGTAAATGATTGGAATTTAGGGATTATAAAATGTGAAAGATATAAGAATCCAAGTAAATTCCTTGAAAACGGTACTTGATTCTTTTCCATAAATTGCCAGAATGAACCATTATATTGGTCATTCTCTGACATTCTTAAATCCTGTCCCATATAAGTGAAATTATCTTCTATACCTTCCTATTTCCTTATTTCCTTACTAGCACCCAATGCTTTTACACTCTACTTCAACAAAAAGAAGTTTCAAAAAGTTTTATTTTTAGCAGATCTAAAACCCAGTGGTAGCACAAATACTTTTAAAACACGTACAATTCTCCAAAAACAGTAATTTCTTGATACGATTAATTGATCTCACAAAATTTAAAATCAACAACTATGAAGTCCTGGATTGAAGATATGAGAATATAAAAGGACACAAATAAGATCAATCAATTTCTGATCAAAATAAAACGAATGAAGTTGATTTTTTTTTTTCCAAAATTTTTAGAATTTTTTTTTTTCCTCACGTTGAGAAATGGATCCCATGAGATGTTGACAGATCAACTAAAAATCATCAACACAAATTAACCACAAGAGATTATATCAAGAATAATATATTGTATTTTTCAAAGAGAGACTACTGTCACTTGCATTCATGCCCTTCATTACATCTATCAAAAGTAACTTAATCTACTTATTTTTGTCATATTTTCATTGCGCCATGATATCATCAAATATCATCTCTTTTCGTGTTTCATTCCTCATCTCATTACACTTTATATCGGTATCGGAACGTATATTTCAATCCCATAATCAACCGTCTTGTCATTTATGTTCTTATAACTATCGTGTATATGTGGTTATATATCTAAGATAATCGTGTACTAGTCATCATACCACCCTTTACATCCAGCCGTGCGTGGCTGATGTCTTCTTGTTAATCTCTTGTTAATCTCTTGTTAATTATCTTCCCAAAAAAATACTCTTATCTATTCAATAACATATATTGAAGTGCTTTCTTTACATTGTTTTCATTATATCTATTCCAAATAACGTATAAATTAACCATTTCTTGAACACATTCAACAATTTGATCTAAATTTACATGAGATCTTGATAAAAAATTATTAAATTTATTTATCTTCATTACATCCTCATCTAATTTCATATCTTGTAAATTATTATTTAATTCTTTAGAATTTCTACTTAAAACCATTAAATCTTCTATATGTAGTTCTTTACCTTCTTGTCCATTAATATCTAATCTATTTGAATTATTTCTTTGTAAATTATTACCATTATTACCATTACTATTATTCCCATTATTACCATTACTATTACCATTACTATTATTATTATTGTTATTATTATTATTATTATTATTATTATTATTATTATTATTATTATTATTATTATTATTATTTGAGGTTGAATTTGTGGTTGAATTGGTGGTTGGATTTGATGTAAAATTCTTACCCTTATTGTCTACTAATCTTAAATTATCACCTCTTAAAGAATTTAATGATTTTTTTAAAACAACAGTTATATAAATTGATGATAATGCAATTATATGAGGTGGATAAAGTAAATGCAAATCCGTTATATACGAATCATTAATTAATGACCAACAATGTTGTAATTCTTCATTAGTTAATAAGATCAGGAATTCATTAAAATTATCATTTAAATAATCTCTAATTTGAATTAATGACTTATATGGATGGTGTAAGACTAAATAAAGGTCCATTTCTTCAATTAAATAAAATTCAAATTCTGCTAATTTCGTTATATCTGATGGTATATATTCTGGCCATAAATTTCTTGCTTCAGCAATAATTAATCTTATATGTTGAGGGCATTCTTCAATTTTACATCCAACATAAATACAAGTTGTAATCATTAAATAAACATTAATTTCTTTGAGGGATACTTTTAAAAGGAATCTAGTACAATATACTTCAGCTGTTGCAAGTGCAACTTGTCTAATATTTAATCTACGACCTAATTTAGTTATTAAATTATGTAAATAAATTCTCATATTTGAATCATAATTAATATTTGGGTAATCTTTAATAAATCCATTTTGTATCATTTTTTTCTCTAATATTAATAATCTTCTCCTTTGATCGAGTAAATTTTGTCTATTAAATTGCCATTTTTGCCTTTGTGTTGAATTCCAAAAATCTGCTGACATTGTAAGTAATTTTAGTGGTAATTTGATTTCGCAGAGATTCTCATTTACTTGTAACTTCTGGGAAGAGATAATGTTTACTCTTACATTAACATTAGCTTACTAGTAAAATTGGTTTATTAGACATTTTCTGAATTCAAGTACAACGACAAGTTTAATATGTATTAAATATAATAAAATTAAAATAATCTACAAGTATATAAAACTATAAATTTTCAAACATATAATTTAAATCATAATAATCATCCAGACCCTTTTCCATATCTGAACTAACTCCAAAATCAATAATATATACTTTGTCGTTTTCAGAATCATATAGGATATTGGATTCTTTTATATCATTATGCAGAATTTCTGCTTCGTGAATAATATCAATTTGTTTCCTTATCATATCATATATTCTTCTTTTCTTAGGTAATTTGGTACTATTAATGTACTTTGAAAATATAACATTTCCTTTAACAATAGGGATAACTGG
>JAJLWZ010000090.1:0-13913 GCA_030571035.1 Yamadazyma buinensis
GTCATTAAATACTTTCAACTGGCGAAATTCATTTGTTAGAGGATCCGTAATTTGAAGGTTTCTGTTGGCGACATTCAATTTATGGAGGGACGTTATTCATCCAGAAAACACTGTATTTAGTACGACAAATACGTAGTTAACTTAAAAAGCCTATAAATATTATTGCGTCGAGAGACATTGTAACTGGCTTACCAGGTAAAGGGTATGTATGTCTAAGTTTATACACATATAATTAAACGTGATAATTAAAGTATTTACATGGAAATATGGCAAGAGATCAAAAATTCATACATAGAATTTTACATAGAATTTAACATATAATTTTGATATTTAGAGTAAGAACAATTGGATTTTAAACAAATTCTTGTATTTTTAGCCTTTCAAAGAAGGGGCAAGAATTGTCGATCATAAAAATATGTCAAAAAAATTTTGACATTAAATTTTGAATTTTGACATTTGAATGTCTACATTTCCCTTTACCTATTTTTCCTCTTTCACAGTGATTATCCCCGACTCTTTGTTAAACTTTTTTTTTTTAATATTCCACGTGGAGAACTGAATAGTGTACGATTTAATCTTCTTTCCTCATGGGTATACAAACTATGTTTTATGAACAACCCCGACTAGTTAATAATTTGATTGTTTGAGACTTTTGAAAAACTATATAATCAGTATCAATTGTCTTCGTATTTTTCAAAAAAAAAAAAAAAAAAATCTTTATCAACTACCAATTAGTTATAAAATGGATAAGACTAATGATATTGTAACTCAAGAAGTTGAAATCCCAAAGGGTAAATTTGCTTATAAACCTGAAGAGAGAAAACTGAGATTTCAAAAATCCTGGAAAGATATTTTCATTGTTTTATGTGCAGGTTTTGCACTTATTTCTGATGGTTATCAAAATAATGTTTTATCAATGGTTAATCAAGTTTTAACTTTACAATTCCCAAAAGAATATACAGCTGATATGAAAACTAATGTTTCAAATGCTGGTTTAATTGGAACTATCTTTGGTCAAGTCTCATTTGGACTTTTTGCGGACTACTTAGGTAGAAAAAATTCAATTATAGCTGCAACTTTTTTTTTGGTTATTGGGACTTGTTTGTGTGCTGCTTCTCATGGTAAGACAGTTAATGGCTTGTTATGGATGTTAATCATATCCCGTGCTGTTGCCGGATACGGAGTTGGGGCGGAATATCCGACGGCGTCCGTTTCTGCAAGCGAAGCTGCTAATAACTTAAAAAGAAGAGGTGGAACATTCGTTTTAGTTACAAATTTACCACTTTCATTTGGTGGACCATTTGCTTTAATCATTTTTTTAATTGTTTATCAAATTACTCAAAATTATAATGCTATTTGGAGAACTATGTTTGCAATTGGTGCATTCTGGCCATTATCAGTTTTCTATTTCAGATTGAAAATGTCAACTTCAGAATTATATAAAAAATCAGCTATTAAAAGAAAAGTTCCATATTGGTTAGCTATTAAATATTATTGGCCAAGAATTATTGGTACTTGTGTTACTTGGTTTTTATATGATTTCGTTACTTTCCCAAATGGTATCTTTTCAGCTGGTATTATTTCAAATGTTTTAAAAGGTAAAGATGCTAAAAATTTAGAAAAAATTGCTGAATGGAATTTATTATTAGCTGTTCTTTCACTTCCAGGTTGTTTCCTTGGTGCTTATTTATGTGATAAAATTGGTAGAAAATATACTTTAATGGCCGGGTTTTCAGGTTATATCGTTTTTGGTTTAACTGTTGGTTGTGGTTATGAAAAAATTAAAAATATTACTCCTTTATTTATTATCCTTTATGGCTTCATGCAATCTTCAGGTAATCTTGGTCCAGGTAATATGTTAGGTTTAATCTCATCTGAAAGTTATGCTACTCCAATTAGAGGTACATTTTATGGTTTCTCAGCTGCTATTGGTAAAGTTGGTGCTGTTGTTGGTACTAAAACTTTTACTCCAATTCAAATTCATTTAGGTAAAAAATGGACTTTTATTATTGCTGCAATTTGTGGGTTACTTGGTGTTATTGTTGCTTATTTCTTTGTTCCTCATTTACTTGATGAAGATTTATTACAAGAAGATATTAGATTTAAAAATTACTTGGTTGAAAATGGTTGGACTGGTGATTTCGGTAATGGTGAAGAAGTTGATATGGATTATGCTGAATCTGAAACTGATAGTGATGGTAAATTAAATGAAGATGTTAGTATCAAACAAATTTAGTTTGAAATTTAGAGTTTATATTTAGAGAGTATATCTCATGATTAATAGAATTAATTGTTTTGTAAATCTTTTCTTATTCTATAATTCTTTGTGTATTATGTAAAGTTAAAACCCCATTGAATTGGATGATTCGATTATACGACAAATAGAAGGATTTAAAGATGCGGATCTTCATAGAAGCGGCAGCTTAAAGAACGAGAGTTGGTAAAAACTAACAAAAAAAGGTGATCACGTGACTCGACTCGTGCTATTTCTAATTATCATCTTAAAGTTTAAAAATCTTAGATGAACTCGTCATTATAGTACTAATAAGGTAATAAATACTATAAAAGAGTTAATTATCATAATAAACTTACTCATAAACCAAATAATAAAAGATCATCAGATTTTGTACACCTCACTAGCCATTCCTCTTTCTTTTTTTTTTGGGGGAGGAAAAAAAAACCAATCTCAGAAAACCAATTAAAAATACGTTCCCATTGATTTAAAAGGATGTCGAAACTAATTATTAACAAGTTTAATAATGTTTCCAACTTTAACTTCTTCTTCACAAATACTAAGAGGAGTTTAATAATCAAACAAAACTTTTTAAGTAATCATTATTTGAATAAGAGTTACTTTCAAACAATATCAAGAATTCAATCACCAAATAACTCGGAAGATAAATTTTCAAAAGTTGCAGGGAAAATAATAACGTGTCAAGATGCAGAAGATAGTACAGTAAGTGCAATATCATCAACTGCTATCCCATTTAAAGTCACACCAAAACTTAGAAATGATGATGAAACTTCAGATATACAGTCAAATTTAAAGCAATTAATTAGGCCCTATATAAAATTAACTAAACCAAATTTAACAGTTTTAGTAACCTTAAGTTCTATTTGTTCATATGCTTTATCACCTTGTTCAGTATCATTACCAGAACTAATGTTTTTAAGTTTAGGTACAGCTTTATGTTCAGGAGCTGCAAATGCAATTAATATGGGTAGAGAACCAGAATTTGATAGAAAAATGGTTAGAACAAGTAATAGACCAGTTGTAACAGGGAAAGTTACACCACAAGATGCATATAGATTTGCAGCAATAACTGGTTCAATAGGTTGTACAATGTTATATTTTGGAGTTAATCCAATTGTAAGTTTCCTTGGATTTTTAAATATTGTTCTTTATGCATGGATTTATACATCATTAAAAAGAATATCGATTATAAATACTTGGGTTGGTGCTTTAGTTGGTGCTATACCACCATTAATGGGTTGGGCTGCTTCATCTTCATTAACACATCCTGGAGCTTGGTGTTTAGCTGGTTTACTTTACGCTTGGCAATTCCCTCATTTTAATGCATTATCACATAATATAGCTAAACAATATAAAGAAGCAGGTTATGTAATGGCAGCAGCAGAAAATCCAAAATTAAATGCAAGAGTTGCTTTACGTTATTCAATTTTAATGTTCCCATTATGTTTTGGTTTAAGTTATTTTAATGTAACTGATTGGGTTTTCCAATTTGAATCATTCTTATTGAATGGTTGGTTAACTGTTTTAGCATATCAATTTTGGAAACAACAACAAATAAATTATTCAAATCCAAAAATTCCAGCAACAACTGAAGGAATGAATTTATCAAATTCAATCGCTAGAAAATTATTTTGGGGTTCAGTTTGGCATTTACCTGGAGTTTTAATATTTGCTATGCTACATAAAAAGAATCAATGGGATAGGTTGTCACATTATTTAGGATTTAAAAATAATTCAAAAACATTCAATTACGCATAAATAAAGAACGAAATGGGGAGGGAGTTAATTAGTCACGAATAATACTTGTAAATATACTTATTTATTCCTCTAAATAAATACATATAAATATATATATAAAAATTAATAACAATAAAAACATTTAAATACAAATAAAATAGAGAGGCGATAGATGAAGAGTCGTTCAGATAATAAAAATATATACTAACGAATTGAAAATAAAAAATTTTAGAAAACTAAAAAAAAAAATAATTGTTGAAATAAATTTTTTTAAAACTAATTACCTGCATCAGCAGTATCAACAGCTTGAATATACTCATAAAAGAAAGCTAATAAATGTAAGTGACTATTGAATGGGATATATTCATCAACACTATGAGCATTATGTAATAAATCACCATCTAAAGCTGGAGTATATCTAAAGATATTTTTAGTTAAAGCATGGTAGTGTCTGGTATCGGTATTAGCAGGCATTAAACTTGGAGCCATAATAGTTGGAACATCAGTACCTGGTCTAACTAAATCTTCAATTAAATGTCTTGAGACACCAGATAAATATTCCCAAACTTTACCAGTAACAGGAGAAACTGGTGCTGGTTCTAAAAATCCTTCTCCTCTAGAGATTTCAAAAGTTCCAACAGTACCTTCTGCATCATTAACTGGTGTACCTTCATAATTAACAGCCAAGTTATGTTTCTTAGCAACAATTTTAACATATTCAAGAAATCTATCAACAACTTCTTGAACTGAACTTTCAACAGCAATTCTGTGATTAACAGCAATTTCAGTAAATTCAGGTAAAGCATTTTCCTTTTCCCCACCTCTAATTATATCAATAGCTTGGGAAGTAGTAATTAAATAACGGTATAATGGACTTGGTAAACTTAAAATAAAATCAATAACTTTTGAATTAGCAACTTTATCATAACCAGCTCTGAAAATTGATTTACTTAAACTTGGAGGAAATCTATCACCAGCATATTTAGCTAAACATTGTAAATATTCTAAAGTTGGATTAGAACTTGATAAAATTGGTGAAAATGGATTTTGTTCTAAAGTGTAAACTAACTCAGAAACAATACCAATTGAAGTATGATCAGGTGGAATTGATGAATGACCACCTTTAGTCTTTAATCTAGCAACCATTGTAGTGTATCCCTTTTCGGTAACAGCAGGACCAGCAACGATTAATCCAGTATTTGGTTCAACACTAATACCAGTACCTTCGTCAATAATTGCATAAATAGAATCTTTACCAAATCTTTCTTCTAAATATTTAGAGATTTCTAAAGCTCCTTTTAATCCACTAACTTCTTCATCAAATCCAAAAGCAGCAATAACACCTCTAGTTGGTTTAAAATCTTGTTTTAAAAGTAATTCAAATGATTCAAGAATAGCAATAAGGATATTTTTACAATCACTTGAACCACGACCATAGACTCTATTACCATCATAGTGACCTTCTAAAGGTGGATAACTCCAATCTCCTAAAGTATCTTTTTGAATTGGAACAACATCTTGATGGGCAGTTAACATAAGTGGTTTTAAAGATTCATCTGAACCTTTCCAATACATAACAAAACCATAAGTATTAACTTTATTAATTTCTAAATTTTCGAAAACAGTTGGGAAAGTCTTTTCTAAATATTCATGAAATTTAACAAATTTTAACCAATATTTAGGATCTTCATCAACTACTGGTGGTTTATCAAAAACTTGAGTATCAACTTGAACAGCACCTGATAATTTTCTAACAGATTCTAATCTAAATTCTTGATCATGTAAAATATTAAAGACAGTACTATTGTCTTCGTAAAAACTAGCTGGTGCAACTACTGGATGAATTGGACATATTTTATCATCTACTTTCTTAGATTTCATTACAAATTGTTCATTATTAAATGAATAATATAAACCTAATGAAACAGCTGATAATAAACCCAATGCTACCTTAAGCTTTGGAAATTTGGAACCAACTTTAGTATTCTTTTCTTCTTCTAAACCTCTCATGGTAAAGTTTGCCTTGTATAATTTTATTTTTCAGGCTCTACCTCTATCTTTATACGCAAAATACGCAGCATCTTTCCTATCTGCATGTCCGTTGCTGTAATTCCTTTTAGGACCGTTCGCAAGCCATTTTGGGAATTTCCCATTTGCATTGAACTCCCTTCATACCCATTGGAGAAAATATTTATAATAAAAAATAATTTATGCATGTTTTAAGGTAGTTTAGTAAGTATTAACATCACTTTTGTAATCATTTTTTAACCATTCACAATCCACTTCAAAGATGGGAAAGGGTTAAAGAGCAATTAGTATGCGCAAAATTTACGATAAGTATATCCAAAACTAATTTCTTGTCTTTAGATAATGTAGAAAATAATAAAAAGTGGTATGTTTTAAAACAAATTACATTGGTATTAGAAGTATTACATGTTTCTATTTTACACAACTGTAACTCTTGAGGTACATAAGAGCAATTATATTCCCTTCGATTACTCTTGACCTGAAAAAAATGGCTTTAATTGAGAACTGAGAGAGATGGACTTAAAGCCGTGACATTTATCCTAACGCAGTACACCGCTCTAGACCAAAATTATTTTAAACCATCTCGTAAATCAGTTCCGGAAAATCCACAAATTAATTAATTTTACAAACCCATGTTTCTTTCTAAGTTACTCAAAATCTCTATACTTATTTATAGTCAACAATCCTGTAAAGTAATGTAAGCTAATTATTATATAAATACTTAACCAACCAAAAAAAAACTCCCTTCTTTTTTGGGCTTTTTGTGGTACGAAAAAAGGGTACTTCTTTAAATTGAGTATCTCCACAAAACCAATAGAGTAAACCCGCCATTTATTTTTTGTCAATACCCAAGTCGTCCAGCTATAGTAGCATGACTAAACTGACTAGAAAAGAAGCCAAACCTGTTTTCTCCATTGATTTTCGTGAATTAAAACAGTACATAATAACCTTGGTTATTTTAGTTGCAAATATTCATAGGATTTCAATTTTTATCCTAGTCTTTGATGCTTAATGCCTAAAGTTCCAACCACATTTCACAAGGTACCTTCTATCAAATTATAGACGGCTAAACGAATGAGTATCGTAAAACAATTTCTTAGAGTAGTAGTTTAGATTATGAATGGTTGATGTCCAGAGCGCTAAAATGAATAGATACTAGCCATACTCTCTGTTCAAACTGACACTGTGTCTTTGAAAAAAACCAAACTTTACTTAAATTGCAGTTTTTGAAATTGTGCTACTCCAATAATTATTGAAATGCTAAGAGTTAAATTTAGAAACCAATATTATTTATCTCAAGTAAACGGTACCGAACAAGACATGCATCTACATCAATTGCTTCAAACACATAAATTATTCTAGTTATGGAATATCAGAATGATAGATAGACAGACAAAATTCTTTTTAGCACAACGTTCCAAGACTATTATAAGAAAAGCATTTAAAAAGTTTAGTCCACAAACACAAAAGTCTGACATCTAAAACAAAATCTAAGCAATTTACTAATGGCAAGGACAGTAATTACCATTAATTAATATGTGGATCTGGAGCCTTAAATAAAAGCCCAAAGGCTAATAGTAATTAAGCTTCCATAGTTAAAATTTGAACTTAGGAGTACTTTTCAAGCTCAATTTTATTCACTAAATATTAAATTTTTTAAGCTTATTGGAGATTCATTAGGAACCCGGAATAGAATTTTACCCACAATTATTCCATAGACTATATTATTATGTATTTTTCTCTACCATCTAGTACACAACTTTGGGACTAATTCTTTGCGAGTATTAAAAAATTGCAAGAATAAAACAACCAATTTTTGACTATTATTTGCCTCCACATAGTAACAAAACTTCCCTAAAGAATCCAAACAGCATATAAACAGTACCACGAACATGCAGTATTGATTATATTAGACAAATTGGATTCTCCGTAAGAATCAAACTTGCTTTTCTAGCTATAAATGCCTAATTTCTTCATAGAATATAACAAAAATGTCCAAAAATTACTCAAAACTTATAAAATCGATTTCTAAGAAGTCCTAACAACTTCTAACACTAATTAAACAATAATTTATACCGCCAAGACCACATAACTAGGAATGAATCCAATTCTCTGATGCTTTATGTGTCAAAAAACTTACTTTTGCAAAGAAAGCCCTAAACGACGATCAAAAGCCTTAAAAGAAAGCCAAACTGCTACAAAAGAATCAAAAATATAAATTTGGTGCAGCTGTGGGGTCTATCCATCGTCACCATGTATTGTGGGGAGGGAGTTCAATAGTTAAGAAAAAAAAGCATGTATGCACTTTATATGATTTGGTCATTACTTTTTATGGTTTCTAATTTACAAATCATTTTTTGAGTTTAGAATGCATTGCTCAATAAAGTTTTATTGTTTAAAAAGGAATTTTTACTTCATTTAGGTGGTTGTAGAACAAAGTTCAAACCTCATCGCATAAACTAAGAATTATCTTATACATTACGTTGTGGATGAGAACATCCATGCCCATTTCCATCTATGAAAATTTACGTATATGACTTATATCAATCACAATAGGGCTGTTAAGTTAACTTACATGCGTAATTTTAGAAGTAACAAACTTTATGAATGGATATATCATTTCCAATCATTGAAATGAAAGAAGTTAGAGTTCTCTTTTTTATCAAAACAATTTCAGAAACTTTTTTTTATGATTTTTAAGCAGGATATTTTCATCCTGAGGAATGACCAAGTTTAGAATTTTCTAGAAAGTATCTTTGGAATATTCTAGAACATTTTAGAGGTCATTAAATAGATTGGATTGACTATACTTGATCATTCATTAGAATTATTCCTAGGTAATCTGAAGAATATAAATAAGAGTCCTAGATCCCAAGAGTATATAGTTAAGTAAGTTTTATATAAATAATATATTATAGTGTTTGTTCTATAACTATATACAGTGAGAAAAGCTTATGGATAATACATAAAGTTGTTATTAGAGTTTAGAAGTTGTTATTAGAGTTTAGGGTCTTAATTAGGATAATTAATACAAGTTTAGTTAAGTCAAGATGACTCATATTGGATGATTAACCAACCGTTGCCAACACATCCAGAAAAAAGGCAAAAAAGTAAGACAAAAGGAGGCAATGAAGTACTTTGCCTTACTTTTATCAGAAACTGTAAAATGAAACTAAACTCCTTTAAAATAATTGTACGTAGAGCTTTTTATAGATACTTCACCTTAGAATTATATAAAATATCCATAAAAATTACACGAAACCTTTGAATTTTCGATAAATAGACAACTGTAGGGTGAATAAGTAAGAACTAACACAAACTATTTCCAAATAAAGAATGCACCTGGACTATTTTATGTCAGGAAGCATACATAAAAACCTCAAATGATATGGAGACTGACCCTATCGATGGGAAATTTTATTTCATAGGAAGATAACTTTCACTCTGCTGTATTCTCCTTAATAAAACTATAAGGATATTTATTTGCTGAGTGAAATTAATACTGAGTACTTTGTTGCAGAAACCTCTTAGAGAGTTCTACATTTCACTCCAAATTAATAACTTTATGTGAAGTTTAAAGAGGCAGCAGTCTTGCATCTATATATATTAATCTGAATCCTGTTGTTCGTACACTGGAGAAATAACTGCTTCGAAGTCATTCAGTAGGTAAACTGAAACTCTTGATGAAGAATCCATAAAATCCGTAAAATTTATTAAGAAGTGAGAGCCAGTTTCAAATATATAACCCAGACTGAATAATGGTACTGCAATTAAGAGATCATGATTTTGATGATTCATAAGCTTACAAAACATTAATTCGGTGGCTCTACAATGAGCAAAGTGCTCCCAAACTTGATTCGTCATATCTCTTCTAAGATTTCTGTAATTAAAAGTATTCCATTGCTACTTAGTTTCCATTCTTACCTATTTACCCATGAATCTGAGGTTAAATAGGTGGATTGCACATATTAACTGTATTATAGAGTTCCATTCGCAAAAATAGGATCCTACTACTCATTTGTAATTTCTGATTGATAAGACAGAACTATAGAATCGAGACCTGTAATTTTCTGTTATTGCACCATCAAATAATGATTTTCAACTACTAGTTTATTCCTTAATGCTTTTAAAAACATCAGAATACGTGCAGCCATGTATGTTAGACCCTGATGTCTTATAAGGAACCTTTAAGACAGAAAAAACAAATTAACTACTGGGGTTAATTTCCACAAAAGAGATATTTCGTGAGAGGTGGTTTCAATGATTTTTTTTATCCCTAAGGAAACTATCAATATCTCACATTATTGAAAGGAAACAATATTATACATTCTATATCTTTATAACGCAGCCTTTTAAAGTCAGGAAAGCCAAAATTTTACAATGATCAAAGTATTGTCTGGAAAACCAGAAAGTTAACAAATAAATTGTATTCTTATGAAATAAAACAAAGGTATTATAGCTATAATGACTTAATTTATAGTCATAGACTCTAGAAGAGTAATTTGACTAATTCTCTGGAGAATCCTTGACTTTTGCAAGATTAGTAGATAAATAAAACTTTATACCTGCTAGAAGTGCATTTAGTAGTGTCACGGATCGTGGATAACCAAGCCAACTGAAAGGTGACCTCGAACAAGCTTGAGACCCAGATATATTGCATATTTTATATAAAGTTGAGTTAATCTTCTGGTTTCTGATCCAAATCAATAGAGCAGAGTTTTAAAGATTATTCCCAGTTTAGTTAATTATACAACCTTGTCTAAGGGTTGCCATTCAAGTTTTAAAGAGCTTATATTTGACTTTTGAAAATATTCTTCAACTGTGTATCCACCAAGCGTTTCAATTTACATGACTAAGGATTACCGCATGGCTGTTGATCTAATTTAAACATTAGTAGTGGCTTCATGTTGGTTTGCTCCAAAATTAGAGTAGATAATATTATTTCTGTCTTTGTGTGTGAATTGGTTCATGGAAACTCTGCAAGATATAAATGGAACTATTTTTGGTAGATATAAGTGTAGTTATATTAATAGTGGGTTATTTGTTGTGGTAAGAGTACTGTGGAGTAAATTAAATAAGTTTTGGGTATAATTTGACAAATTGAGGTTAAATAGTATAAATTATATGTTTTTAAAGGTTTTTTTATCTTGTTTCTATTGATTTTGTCTTCTAATGGTCTTTAAATGCCTTAGTTTATATTATTTTTTATGATTTGATAATTATTATGGTTTTTTAATTATTATTAGTTATATTTTGCTTCTTTTTTGAAAATTAAGTTTTTCTTTGATTTTTTTAGATTTTAAATAATTTAGTTTTTTGGTTTTTGAAAATTTACTTTAGAAATTTAGTTTGAGAAGAATAAATAGTTTGAGAAATTCAAAAATTTTTCGGAATTTTTATTTTTCCGAGGTTCAAGTTTTTGAAAATCGGGTTTTTAAGGTAGTTTTAATTTTCATATTTTCGTCTATAACTCTTTAACCATTTTATAAAATTACTTGAAATTAGTCTTATTGTGTTTATATGATATTTATGATTATGTATGTATGTTTAATTACCTTTGAAAGGCTATATTTGGTTTTGTGGTTTTTGAAATTTTTGGCTTTTGTGGTTGATAAAAGTCACTCTAAGATAATGAGCTACAATTCTGGTTATGTACTTGATTTTCAACTTTGACTATATAAACACAGTCGTTTGAGTCTTTATTGATATTATTAAGGTTCTTTGTAATTTATGATTTTCGGTTGATATTTTGGAATTTATAGGTATTAGAAGTTTATGTTGAATTTAAAAGACCAATTAAGACTCATTAGGTATTCTGAATTTGATCAATGTTATATTTTAGTTAGCTATTTCAATTTTTGAAAGTTATTTACTTTCAAATGACAATTTCTAAGGCAAGTGTAAAATTAAAAAATCTACATTATATGTCTTACTTTCACGTCTTTTATACCAATCTATAACTATATTAAACAATTTGGAGTTTATAATCTTATATGTTTCTGAAATGATGTAGAATCTTCTTTCTTTGGTAGAAAGAAAACACCTGTTTTGATATATTAAAAAACTAAAATATTAATCTAGTTAACTAACATTACTTGAAATACAATGCCTAGTCGATTTATTAGTTTAGTTTATACTTAGTGCCAAGCAGAATATCAATTGGGTTAAATAGATGAGTTTTGATTTTAAATATTGTTTGGATTTCATAAATTACATAGTTTAAATATTATCTGAGGTTTAAAATGTGTGATGGATAATTAAAGTACCCTTATACACTTCCATAATCTCTTGATATAACAGAGAATGTAAAGTTGAATGGAATGATTTGATTTTAGAGAAATAGTTAACTCAATAAAGCATTACAGGAATTAGGAATAGAGGTTTTAACAATAAATTATCATTTTAGTCTCTCTAATTAGTACGAATGATATTTTAACGTTAATAACAGATTAAGAACTGTATTTTTCTCTCTAACTCCTTGTTCCTGACTCTATCTTTACAATTTGACATAAATTTTAAGAAATACTAGTTCATTTTCCTTCGCTCATATACCATAAAGTAGATGAAATCATTTTGAAGAAAAGAAAGCAGCGAAGATCTTCAAAATTTTATTTTCCTATTTGATTCTAGTATGATATAATAGTAAGCAGTCGATGATGTTGAAATTATTAGAATTTATTAGAATTTATTAGAATTTATTAGAATTTATTAGAATTCTCATTTATTTAATAATGAAAAGTTCTATTTAAATGGAAATAAAAAGGATAAACGAAAGGAGCGGACCCACTCAGTTCAAGCACTGAAATTTTATGGTCTCGATATACTATTACTTGAAATACACAACATGAAAATGGTATATTCACTTTCAAAGGAGTTCTCAAGAATTTTGGTTCAGACTTGCAACATTTTTTTAGTTTCTCAGGATCCCTAGGCTCAATCAAAAGAAATCGCACGTGACTAGAATGATAGTATTAAAAGTTTCATAAGTGTCAAAATTTAACTTATAGCCACTATTAAATAGGTAAATAGTTATATATATTAATTAAAATATATGATTATTTAGTAAAAAAGTAATTTTATTTAAATATACCTATTTTTTTATTTCGTGATCAGACTAATAGAAAACATTTAATAAAATTTGCTATAATTTAATGCAAAAAACACTAATATATTAGTTTTTACAATTGTAACTTCAGAAGAATGGTGTGACAATTGGTTAACAAAAAATCGGTCTAAATGAATTGCATTTACTCAATTTAAACAATAAGCAAGCAAATAATATATCAAATACAAAGTTTTAATTAAGATCAAATTGATTAAACCTGGAAAATCACCATGAAACACATTGTAACAAAATTTTAATTAAATTCCTTTTAAATTAAAATATTCGACAGGGTCCCAATCCACTTATAACTAGTTCTTTCATATCAATACTTCAAATTTCAATTTCGTATGGTTTATAATCCATATTCATACACAACTTCGGTGAGAGCTAGAGATCAATGAAACTTCTTATTTATATTAAATAGCTATAAATAGTTTTTAAATAGTTTATGCTGCTCAATATAAGATTTGTTACTTAAAAAAAAAAATACCTTCTGATATTATAAACGATTATCTTAAATTAGATATATAAATATTTTACTAAAAACCATTCATTTTAAGTAAATCTAATTAATAAACAAAATAATCATAGTATGCAACAAAAACATCAATTTCATTATTATTTATAGGGCACATAACTTCCGTACACCAACCACGTGACTATAAAAGCTGTGTCGATTTTATGTAATAGATTAGTCAGAGATTACATAATATAAGATGATACTTCATAGGATTCTAGGTAAAAATGAAAACCTTATAGATAATTATCAGATAAGAAATTATTGGTATT
>JAJLWZ010000091.1:0-12583 GCA_030571035.1 Yamadazyma buinensis
TATCAGCTAAAATTTGTAAAAGTGTATCAACTACTGAAGTTTCTAAATCAATAAATGGACCAGTTAATTTTTCATTCTTACTATTATCAATAATTAGTAATTCCAGGAAATTATTATTTGGACATTTTTACCAATTGGTAATTCTAAATCTGGGAAATGTTCATGAATTAAATCCAATACTAATTGACTTTGATATCTTTCTTCTAAACAAACTAATACGACACTAGTAATATCGGCCTCATATGCAAAAGTAAGAATTTTAACAATATGTCTAACATCAATAAAACCTCCTAACATTGTAGGAATTGGATCATTAGGTTTCAATTTTTATAAAGTATTAACAATTTCAGCTGAAAATTTTACCATATCTTTAATTTCATAATCCAAAGCTTTCGGACTAAGAACAATTGTTGGATTAACTATATTAAACACTAAATTTGCTTTTTAATTTGCAGCAAATTCCCAAACTGATTATTCAGTAATGTTTTGGAAACTCTATACCCCAACCTTATCTTATATATATAATTTCACTTCAAGACTATTATTATATTTTAATATAAAGGTATCTATAAACTTGAGATATTATACCTTATATTTATCATTATAAATTGACCATATTGATATCCTTTCTCTCTTAATGCTACTTCATTTAACTCTACTCTTATTTCAGTCAAAAACGCCAACTAAAATTACCACGAATTGATTATATTATGCAAGATACAAAGACTTTCAATGATTATGAGGCAATATCTGATACGTATGATACTTTAACATGATAATATATTAGAAGATCTTGAAGGATTCTTACTATTCAATTTTCTATTACATTTATGAAAACATCAAATATACTTACTTTTATTTGATACTTTACTTCCCAACACTTCAGGTGATACTATATGATACAAAAATACCTTCTGATCAATAAAACATCTTAATTTAAAGATACACTTAATATCATTTTTAAATGTTAACGAGACTACTCTTAATTTCCCACAAAACTCGGAATGATTGAGATCAATGGAAAATTTTATAAAGGTACCCGGGCATCGAACAAAAAAAATAATAATCCTCGTAATTTATACTTAATACCAATGAATATAATCTAATATAGAAGAATGGTATAGTAGGAATAAATTGGTTAGATGGTAACGTATCATTCATAAGGACAGAATAATTGATATAGCAGTAAATACTCTCTTTTAACTTGATCTTCTCCTTTTTTATAAATTCCAACATTACTTACCATCGTAATCTGGTGGTATAGATATATCCACCGACCATCACATACATTACTTACCTTGAAATATCCCAATGGTTTACTAATACCTCTCTATTCCTTTAGGTTATCTGGCATTTTAATTTAAAAAATGATTTCATAACTTGAATAGGATTCTGAAAAGATATAATGGCAATTCCAAAACAGAACCAGAACCTTTACATATTAAATATCAAACTAACCTCTGATACTAATGAAAAATATTCTTATCTAATCAAATAGAATTTTTCTTAGCTAATTAGATAGCTGATATATAATCATAATTATGATAATCATAAGAAATCACTTAAAAATTTATACACGATCAACTTGAGATAAAGAAGCTATATATCCATTTAAACAATAATCTTTGACAATTTATTACTTTAAATAGATCTCCAAATTCATTCTACAATATAAAAGAACTGAAGGAAAAGTGAATGGAATGCATTATAATCAGGTTAATCCAAATTTGGAACTTCCAGCCTCCATCTTCTTTATCAGAATATAATATACAGAGAGTATTAAATCTAACTCTAATTCATCCTTAACTATACATTAAAAATTTCTTTTACAAGGTTGAAATAAAAGGATATAGGTAATAATTGAGAGACTTCTAAATAGATAACCAATAAAAATATAAGGATACTTCGAATTTTGGATACTTTAGGTAATAAATAACATCTTATTCAGAAGCATAAATCATGATATAGCAAAAGATTAGGATATATTACATAATTAGAATTTTCATCTTTAAGGTAATATACAAGAACTCTAATAGCTCTTTAAAATAAGCTGAGAATCTCCCCACATCAGCTATAACAGAATAGTTAATTTAATGCATACCCTTAGTCTTGAATTGAATAATAATTCACAAGTTTAAAATTAATAGCTGAAAAATTTCCTTTGAGTTAATTTCCTTAGGTATAAAATAAAGATCAAAGGAAAAATTATCTGCGAAAATATGCAGCAAAGAAACTTATGCAGGGTGATAATTTAGATGGCCAAAGAGACAAACAACTACCAGCAAAAGGTATGAGAAGAGGATTACCTAGGAAAGTGAAAAAAGTATCAACAGAGGTGTCTCATCTACCAAAACAATCTTCTCATCAACTGCTGGAACTTATTGGAGTAGATCAATCATCAACTAATTTATCTGAATCAACTAATAATTTACCATCAACTAATTATCCAGACTCAACTGAAGTTAATACAGACGAAATTTATACCAATTGTATCATTAACTCCAATAGTTTAATAATTGAAGAAGGTCCATTTCGCCTTTCAGAACCACGCTCAAGAGGAAAATTAGAGTATTTGGATATTTCTAAACTTGTGAAGTTCATATGCAAGGAAAAGGATATCGAATTACAAAAATATTTACATAGATTGTACTTCACTATCCCATCTCCAGTTGATTAAAATATTCCCAACAAATTACTTGAAAGGTTGAAGAAAAATTTAAAGACCAGTGGCGATTTCACACCATCCGGATCAGTCAATGATACAAGTAGTCAAATGCTTCATGACGTGAAAGCAAAGTTTACTGGCAAGATCAGTGACAAATGGTTATTAGAAAGATTTAAGGAATTAGACAGTGCATTAATTTCTAACAATGAAGATGTGATTAATAAAGTATTTGAAAGTGAAATATTTGAAGAAGCAAATAACATGTTAAGAGACTTGGAATCAGAGAAGCAGCTGGCTTTGTCACTGGGAGATTTGGAACAAGAATCAAAAATTGATCAAGAAATTTTAATTATTACTAATAAACTAGATATACTGAAAACAAGGTGTTCACAAAACTTATCCCAACCATATATTCCAGGTGCATGGGTTGAATTCGGGGGGTTGGAAACGTCTACAACTGAAATATTCAGTAATCTTATATCGAGAGCTATCGATGTGCATTTGTGTTTGAAGTGTAGGTCATCTACTTCTTTACATACCAGAACATTTGAAGTTGTCTCTTTAGAAGATAATATGCAATTAGAGAAAAATCACTTGAAGCAATGAGTGATTTTGCATTTTGGAAAGATATCAATGGTCCATTTTTTATTATTGAACTTAAAGGAGGGGATCTATCAAAGGTTCTTATTGATGGTGAAATAAATGGTGAGTTAGTTAATTCGGAGCTAATTAATTGTAATACAGCGAACGGAAGATCATTATTGAAACAAGTTTTGAAACAAATGATCGCTTTTAAGCTGAATTTTTGTTTATTAAGTGATATGCGTACTTCAATTCTATTACAATTGGATTTGGAAAAAGTAACAGATATTGAAACTACTACTGATGTAATTATGGAAAATGGTAAAAGTAGGTCAGTAGAATATAAGACTGTCCCACTTAAATATAGAGTGATTAATTTAGAAGATCAAAAATTTACATTTCAAAGTGTTGTAATTTCTATGATTTATTATCAAACTCACCTTTCAGAAGAATTAAAAACTCAACAGGAGAATGATACCAACCTACTTTTTGAATGTATGAAGAAATATACCAGCAGGCCAAATAGCCGGGCAAATGATAGCAGTGGTGATAATCAAGATGGTAGTAGACCTATTAATTCTGAAAATAATGATGAAAGTACTGGAAAAAATGAAGGAAGTAAGAGGCAATATTAACGAAAAAGCCACATAGGAAGTTCAAATAAAAAATTAAAGGGATCAGCTAGTAGTGGACTGGGTTCTAATGTTCATAATCATGATAATGGTATTTATTATACGGATCTCAGAGATATTGAAGTTCTCCAAAACTACAAACAAGGGCTAACTGAAGTATTCAAATTTCCTGTTGACATATTTTGTATGGCATTCCCTAATATACCTAAACCAGATGAAAATAATATAGTATTGAAGGTTTATGATGGATTTTCTGTGGAAAATGTTTATAATATAAAACA
The DNA here is from genome assembly GCA_030571035.1 of Yamadazyma buinensis. Classification (NCBI taxonomy): domain Eukaryota; kingdom Fungi; phylum Ascomycota; class Pichiomycetes; order Serinales; family Debaryomycetaceae; genus Yamadazyma; species Yamadazyma buinensis. The sequence goes on from JAJLWZ010000091.1 coordinate 4,161, forward strand.
TGAGGAAGAGTATTGGGATTGCAGTATGAAAGATTTTAAAGAATACGCTAATAAGAAATACTTTAACGAATTAAAATCTTATGAAACAATTCACAAGTATAATGAACTGGCAAAAGAGGAAGATAAAATTAGAATCCCCAAAATCTATTCACTGGGAGAATTGACTTTGAATATATATGGTTATGGATTTCCATCATTTGGTTATGGATTTCTGATGTCTTATATTGAAGAGAATGGTCCTGAAATTCTAAGTCAATCAATGATTGAAGATGGTATAAAACAAATAAAAATTATGGGAGAATTGGGTATTAGTCATCTGGATATCGTCAGAAGAAATATTAGGATCAATGATGGGAAAGTATTTTTTATAGATTTTTCCCATGCTGAAATTAGAAATATACCAGTTGAAAATCTAGACAATATTCGAAATTTCCAAAGTTTGGGATGAGTAATATGAAGATTTTAATAATATAAAGTTATTAAAATTGTATAGTAATCGTATAATAAAAGTAGTGTAGTATAATTGGAAATTTTTGGATGTATCTCTATTTCGAAGCCCAATGCAAATAGTGTAGATAAACCTTCAAAAACTACACGCTGGATCTTGTTTGATTAATGAAAACCAATGTAGGTGATGTTTAATATGCTGCTAAAGTGTGATTTATTACTGCAAGTCCAATTGGACATATTGTTACTTCAATTGACCAAACTAGTCATAATACTAAAAAACATGTTGTATTAATTCAAATCGGTATAGCATTACTATCATTTCCCACTATATCGTCCTCAAAATAATCCGCAAATCAATCAGATAATGGAGAAGCAGGCCCGCGCTTTTTAAACTTTACTGATAGGTAAAAAATCTCCAGATTTCTGACTCAATTAAGCAATGTCATACGGATCAAAAGCAGCAGAAAGACTTGCCAATAAAGTTATATTGATCACTGGTGCGTCATCAGGTATAGGTGAAGCTACAGCCAAAGAAATTGCTGCCACTACTAATGGTAAAGTAAATTTAATCTTAACAGCTAGAAGAATCGAAAAATTAGAAGCTTTATCAATTAGTCTTACAAAAGAATTTCCAAATATCAAAGTTTTACCAATCGAATTAGATGTTTCTAAATTAGAATCAATTCCACCATTTATTAAAGAACTTCCAAAAGAATTTGCTAATATTGATGTATTAATTAATAATGCTGGTTTAGCTTTAGGTAGAGATCCAATTGGTGAAATTTTAACCACTGATATGCTTACAATGTTTCAAACTAATGTATTAGGTTTAATTACTTTAACTCAAGCTGTTTTACCAATTATGAAAGCTAAAAATTCTGGTGATATTATTAATTTAGGTTCAATTGCTGGTAGAGATCCTTACCCAGGTGGTGGTATTTATTGTGCAACTAAATCCAGTGTTAAATCTTTCAGTCATGTTTTAAGAAAGGAATTAATTTCAACTAAAATTAGAGTTATTGAAATTGATCCAGGTAATGTTGAAACTGAATTTTCAAATGTTAGATTTAAAGGTGATTTAGAAAAGGCAAAACAAGTTTATGCTAATACTGAACCTTTATATGCTGAAGATATTGCTGAATTCATTGTTTTCGCTATTACTAGAAAGCAAAAGACAGTTATGGCTGAAACTTTAGTTTTTTCAACTAACCAAGCAAGTGCAGTTCATTTACATAGGGATGAATAAGTATTAATGTCATTGTTTTATTAATCCATTTTGTCTGCGTACCACATATGTATCCATATCTTCTCTACATCCTCATATTGTTTGTACTATATCAGTACTTTATCAGTAGTAACTCTAGTGATCTTGATCGCGGTACAAAAATAATTTGTAACAAAAAAATTTTGAGATGAGGATGGGGAAGAAAGAATTCAAGCCAAAGTCAAAGGGACAACAAAAGTCCAAAGGACAAAAGTCAAAGGGATCAAAGCAAAATGGACAAAAACCAAAATTTATCAAAAAGAAACTGTCATTAAAAAACCAGCTCTTAAGTGAAGGGAAAGTCGTTAAAGCAGATGTTTTAAATTGGAAACCTGTTGAAATTCCAGATAATTTAGAAAGTTATGAAGGTTTTTTCGGTTTAGAAGAAATTGATGGGGTTGATGTTGAAATTGTTAATGGTCAAGCACAATTCAAAGTTAAAGATGATAGTAAAGTAAAAGTTGATGAAAAGAAAGAAGAGGGTGATAAAATGGAAGAAGATAAAGATGAAGAAGAATATGATGATGAGGAAGAATTTACAGGATTTGATGATGATACTGAAATAGAAGATAAAGAAGATCAAAAAAAGGAAGCAGAGAAAGAAGAAGAAGAAGAGGAAGAGGAAGAACAAGACGATGAAATAGTTGATGAAGCAAAAGAAGAAGAATTAAAATTCAGTTCATTCATGAATGTTAGATTACCTGATGATAATGTTAATTTACCACAATGGAATGATCTTAAACTTAATAGTTATACATTAACAGGATTAAAAGAATTACAATTCACTAGTCCAACGCCAATTCAAAAGAAAACCATACCCTCAGCTATAGAAGGTAGAGATCTTATTGGTAAAGCTACCACTGGTTCAGGTAAAACTTTAGCTTATAGTATTCCAATATTAGAAAAATATGTTAGTAAATTAGAAATTTATCAAAATAATAGGAAACAAAAAATTATAAGTCCACCAACTGGTATAATTTTTGTTCCAACAAGAGAATTAGCGCATCAAGTTGTTGAACATTTAAATCAAATTTCTAAATATTTCCCAATGTCAAATCATGGAGTTGTTAGTATAACTGGTGGTTTATCAATTCAAAAACAAGAAAGATTATTATCATATGGCCCAGGGATTATAGTTGCAACCCCGGGTCGTTGTTTAGATATCTTGGAAAAATCTGAAGAAATATTGAAAAGATTAAGTTCAACTGATATTATAGTTTTAGATGAAGCTGATAGATTATTACAAGATGGACATTTTGATGAATTTGAAAGAATTTTATCATTATTTAAAAAACATAGACCTAAAGGTTTAGATGCTTGGAAATGGCAAACATTAGTTTTCAGTGCAACCTTTGCAAGAGAATTATTTGGTAAATTAAGTACACAAAAGAAAAAAACAAATAATTCAACATCATCTTCATTAATTGATAATGAAGAAATTTTAAAAATTTTAAATGAAAAATTAAATTTTAAAGATAAAAAACCTTTAGTTATTGATGCAAATCCAAAAGAAATAGTTTCTGGTCAAATTACTGAAGCTTTAATTGAATGTGGACCAATTGAAAGAGATCTTTATTTATATTATTTCTTATTAGTTTATAAAGGTAGTACATTAGTTTTCGCTAATTCAATCGATACAGTTAAAAAATTAGTACCATTTTTAAATAATTTAAATATTCCAACATTTGGTATTCATTCATCAATGATTCAAAAACAAAGATTAAGATCATTAGAAAAATTTAAAGAAGCAAGTGAAAAAAATTCAACTGCAGTTTTAGTTGCATCAGATGTTGCTGCTAGAGGTTTAGATATTCCAAAAATTGATCATGTAGCACATTATCATTTACCAAGATCAGCAGATATTTACATTCATAGATCTGGTAGAACTGCAAGAGCTGGGAATGAAGGTGTTTCAGTTATGTTTTGTTCACCACAAGAATCTTCAGGTCCATTAAAAAAATTAAGAAAACTTGTTGCTGATAGTTCACTGAAAGAAAATTCAAGATTTAATATGCATAATGATGTTAAATTATTACCAATTGAAATGGATTTAGTTAATCAAATTAAACCAAGAGTTGAATTATCATCAAAATTAGCTGATTCAAATGTTTCAAGTACTTCAACCAAGAAAGAAACTGGATGGATTAAACAAGCTGCAAATGATTTAGGTATTGATGTATCAGACGTTGAAGATTATGAAGATGATATAATTAAAAAACAAAGAAAAAGAAGAGAAAATCAATTACTTTCAAAAGATGAATCAAAAGGTCTTAGATATGAATTAAAACAATTATTAAGTCAACCAATTAGAAAATTATCAAGAAGATCATATTTAACAAGTGGTTTAGAAAATTTAGCTCATATAATGGTTACTGGTAATACTCATAAAGAAATTTTAGGTCATAAAAATGTTAATGCATTACAAGATTTAAAAGGTAAAAATTATAAAGTTACAAAACCTGATACAAAAAATAATAATAAAAATAATAAAGGTAATAAAGGTAAAAAGATAGAAGAGAAATAAATAAATAAATTAAAAAAAGTATTTCTTATATTAAATTATAAAATGTGTATGTGTAAAAGTGTATAAGTATATAATATAACATCTAAATAAAATCATCATCGTCATCATCATAATATTCATCTTCATCAGATTCATCTGCTAATTGTTCAAAATTAACTTTATATCTTAACATAGCACCAATACCACCAAAACCTTGAACAAATTGAGCACCTTCAGATGATCTATCAGAAACAAATTCTAAATTAGCACCAAAACTTTTATAATTTTCAGCTAACCATTCTAAGAAAGTTTCTTCTTTAACTATTTCCATTTCAGTACCAGTTAATTTATCTAACATATAAGATTTATCAGGTAATTCAGGATTTGCATGAACGATAACTTCATCACCTTCAGAATTTCTTAAAGTATATCTAATAAGATTTAAACTTTCATAAACTATAATAATTTCACAAGCACCTAAATCAAGAGCTTTTAAAGTATCATCTATACCATAACAAAATTTACCAGTATCTTGAGAAATTTCATCAAAATAATCATTTAATAATTTCTTTTCTTGAACAAATTTAACATTTGCTAAAGTTTCAGCTGATAATTCAATTGCTTGATTAAAACCATTTTCACCACCATAAGAAATATCAACAATTTTAATAACTTTTTGTTGTAATCTAAGATCAAATAAATCAGATTTTGATAATTCAGTTTTAAAATCAGCTGAACCTGCTAAAATTAAACCTTTAACATTAACTTTATCAGCTGTAATAAAATTTTGAACTGCAACTTCTGCAACTTTTCTAACATAATTATGTCTTTTTTCTTCTCTTAATCTACTAAAACGAACAGCAGATTGACCACCTCTACCATGTTTTTTTGGTAAATCAACTGTAAATTTATGTAAAACTTCTCTTGTATTACCTGTAACTGCACCAAACAATGCACCATTACCATCCATAATAATAAAACCAAATCTATCATCATCTTCTAATAATTCACTTAATGCTTCAACATGAAATTTATTATCACATAAATATAATGATGTATTAATTGGTTTAAATGGTTCAAAATCAATATTTAATTTCTTTTCTTTACCTTCGTCAGTAATAACATCACCACAAAATATAACTAAACCATTTTTTGGTACATTATTATATAATTTTAATTTTTGTTGAGTTGAAGTAATTGCTGATAAAACCGATAATCTATTAACACGAGATTTAATATTTGATGCTGTACCATATTCTTCTGTTAATAATTTTTGACTAAATGAAATTTGACTCTTTGGTGGTATAATTAATGAAATCATTGAAGTACCATTACCTCTAGCTAATTCTAAAGCTTTAATTAACTTTTTAATTTTCCAAATTTCAATATTCTTTTCTGCCGCGTCAGCCATCTTATATTCTTATATTCTTTAAAAGATCTTATTCCAATATAAAACTATCGATAATTGATATTAAATCGTTATTATGTATCAAATTTGTGAGTATCTATAAAAAAAAAATTTTCGCTTTTTTGAATAGCCACGACCTCTTCCAAAAAAGAGGTTACCCGAACGGGAATTCAATATTTTAATATCAATTTATTGACTACTTCTCTGTTAATTGAGGTTATAGATAAGTGTTAAATATATAGATAATGAGATAAGGATATGAATTGTCTTTTTTGGATTTTAAAATGATCATCAATTGATATGTTATGATTGATTTTCTTAAACACCACCAAGACTTGATCAATTTTTTCAAAAACTTCACTATTATCAACTTCCCATCTACCAATAAACATTCCATCTTTCAGTCATATACTACCTCCCCTCTAATCATCCAAATATTATCCATTCAATGTCCCAAAAGTTTTTGCAGCCAAAAAAAAAAAATGAAATGAAATGCGGACATTGTCGCAGGGGAACCGCGACACGGGTGCTTCTCAATTTTTCTCTTCCACGCTCCAACCAGTGAGAAAAAAACAGAGGAAAGAACGGGCATTGTAATATTTAATATTATAAATTATATTATAATTGATAATAATTCCATAGTCTTTTTTGGATTGTTTAAAGTGACCAAATACTATAACGGTTATAGGATAGTCAATTCAGGAAGAAAAACACGTTAAAAGGGGTGTAGAGATAAGAGTATTAAATTTTTAGTAACCCACTTAACTCAGACAATTTGTAATAGACATTTAGGTGGTTCTTTTTTTTTCAAACATATAATACAAACTAGTAATGGCTGATAGTAGTGAATACTCCGGGTCGAACGTCGGTTCAAATGCTGATGTATCCGGGGCCAATAGAAATATCAATAATGAAACTACTAGAAGGTCAAATTTAAATGAAATTGATGATCAATATTCAAGTGATTCAGAATTAGATGATGAAATTGAAATTAAAAAGGAAAAATCAAGGAAACCAGGTAATGGAGCATTTAAACAACAAAGATTAAAAGCTTATAACCCTGTTTTTACTGCCAAAATGGTAATACCATTATTATTAATAATTGCAATTATATTTGTTCCATTAGGAGCAGCAATGTATTTAGCATCACATAAAATTGAAGATTTTGCAATTGATTATAGTCATTGTGAATTATTAGCTAATGAAAATACTTGGACTGATATTCCATCAAAATATTATGATTATCATTTGAAACATGATAATTGGACCATTCCAAAATGGAAATTAAGTACTGATGAATCACAACCATTTGAAGATGAAAGAAACGTTTGTGAAATTCAATTTAATGTTCCAAATGATATTAAAGGTCCAATTTATTTATTCTATAGATTAGAAAAATTTCATGCAAATCATAGAAGATTTGTTATTTCATATAGTGAAGATCAAATTATTGGTAAAGCTGCAACTGCAAATACTGTTAAGAATACTGCTGGTCAAAATTGTAAACCAATGGCTTTAGATTCAAATGGTAAAATTATTTATCCTTGTGGTTTAATTGCTAATAGTTTATTTAATGATACATTTTCAAGTACTTTATTAGGTGTTAATGGTACTACTGAAGATTATACAATGACAAATAAAGGTATTGCATGGAAATCGGATAAAAATAGATTTAAAAAGACTAAATATACTCATGATCAAATTGTACCACCACCAAATTGGTATAAAAAATTCCCAGATGGTTATAATGAATCAAATATACCAGATATTGAAACTTGGGAAGAATTTCAAAATTGGATGCATCCAGCTGGTTTACCAACTTTTAATAAATTAATTTTAAGAAATGATGATGATGCTTTAAAAGCTGGTGATTATCAAATTGATATTGGTTTACATTTCCCAGTTTTACCATTTAAGGGTGGTAAGTACATTTTTTTCTCTCAAAGATCTGTTATGGGTGGTAAAAATTATTTTATTGGTATAAGTTGGATTGTTGGTGGTGGTGTTTGTTTTATTTTAGCAATGGCTTTATTAATTATTAATTCAATTAAACCAAGAAAGACTGGTGATATTAAATTATTAAGTTGGAATAAAGAAAGTTTTAAAGCAAATGAATAGATGTAAAATAGAGTAAAATGTATATGGTTTTAATAATAAATTTTGAATTAATTACATTATCTGTTTATTTAGGTCTTTATTTATCTCTTCTAACTAGTGCAAGGTACGGAGTTACAACCCTTTAATTGCGGGGGGTTAGTTTAAGTTGCTCAAGAAACATATTTCAGAGACGTTTTAAGCAATCGGCAAGTGTGCACTAACATTAATTTGTGTCTCGAATTTTGACTGTCAGCCAACACTTTTTCGGAAATTTTTTTCAATATTTCACCTATTTTGAGTGCAAATTATGGAATTTGTTTTTGTTTATATGATAGTATACTAGTGTATATATGTATATATATTAAAAAAAATTGAAAAAAATGAAGATTTGGTGTATTATTTGTAAATTAAATGATTTTACTAACAAAAAGAATTAGTTGCAAAATAGTTGAGTATTGTAAAAATATTCAAAAGAGTTTACAAAGATTAACTTTCAAATTTTATTTCTCTAATTATACAAAACCTAACTCTTAAAAACTCTATTAAGTTGTATTGTAAACAAAGACAGTCAATACCAGACGATCGATAGTTTTAATGAAATTGAAAACCTCTTTAGTAATTGGCAATATACCATCCTCTGGCTGGTTGATCAGTCTTGTCTCCTTGTTGATTTGCTTGCAAAGTTGGACTATGCTCATTTT
>JAJLWZ010000092.1:0-12519 GCA_030571035.1 Yamadazyma buinensis
ACTACAGATGTTGTAGGTCATGTTACTACAATCACTGAACCATTACTGGTTACTGCTTCGACAGTTTGTGTTAAGGGTCAATGTGCTGCTGTGACAGTTCCTGTTGCTGCAACTGTTACTAAAGAATGTTCCGTTTGTACGCAATACGAAAGTACAATTGTTACTACTGATATTGAAGGTGTTACTGTTACTGTTCCATGTGATGTAAGTGTTGGTACCGATTCAGAAGGTTCAGCTGTTACTGATATTGTCACACATGAATGTTCAGTATGTTCTACTTATGCCAGTGAAGTTGTTGTTACTAATGGTGATATTGAATCAACCATGACAGTTGACGTAACTGTTACTACCGGAGCTTCTGGTGGGGTCACCACTATTGTTCCAACCAGTGTGCTTGTTGTAGCTGATTCAAGCTTATCAGGCTCTAGTACATCAATTGCAACTTCAACTTCAACTTCATCTGGTTCTACAGGTACTTCAACTGCATCTGCTGTTGAAGGTGCTGGTTCAAACACTTCATCACCAAGCTGGATGTTAGTCTTCAGTGGATTAATCACATTATTTTTCTTGTGAATTCCCCTTTAAGTTTCGATAATACGATAGCTTGTATTTTATAATTATCCTTCATGATACTTCCAAATTTATTGATGACATTTATTTTTTCTTGATCTATTGGTCAATTGTAGATCCTTTGATTTAATTTGATTTTTATACACTCACATTTGATTTCATTTCATTTTAATTTAATTTTTAGTTTAAATTTTTTAACTACCTTAGTTGTAGTATTTCGTATTTTATATTTAATAAACATTTATATTTTAAAGATCCTCTATACTATTTCTTATTAAAGAAGTTATTTCATTATATTTCAACATTAATAATATTATAAATAAATTGAATAATCAATAATAAAGTATTCAAATGAAATTAGTAGTTAGTTAAATTTTTTGAATTACCAATTTTCTTTACTAATTTTTTCTTGTAAGTCAATTGTTTTTTAACTAGTTTTAGAGCTAAAGATTAATCATCTTGCACCAATTTATAGATGGTACTAATGGAATTCATTATATCCCATTATAAAACATCAATTATTTATATATTAATCTAATCCTACGCTAACTAATATCTTTTTTCATCATTCAACTTCATCACTTTACCTAATCTCCAAGAAATACCATCAATATCATCAGCATCATTTTTAGGTTTATCTTCAAACCAAGCCCATCTTTTTTCTTGCTGCTCCGTTAAAGTATTGTTAATTTTACCAAGAACCCATTTACCAAATATTGGCAACATTTTGAACCCATGCCCAGAATCAGCAGTCGCTAATAATAAATTCGAATACTTTGGATGAAAATCAATTACAAAATCTGAATTTGACCTATCGCAACACCAACAAATTTTTCTATCGACCACTTCCTTTTTAATTTCAGGAAAGAAAGTACTAGCTTGATTATCTAAAGCTATTTTATCACTTTCACATACTCCATCATTATGTTCAGTTGGAATTGAAATATTATATCTATTAGGGTTAATCCAACCAGCAGATGAATTGCACATTTTAATAATATTGTTATCTTCATCTGGTTCAAAACAAAATCCAATATCTCTACAGTTAAATACAGGCATGTTTTTCAAAGGTTGTGCTTCTTCTTCATTCAAGTATAAATGACCTACACTCCAAGCTTTAGATATTACATCCAATCCGGGCATAACACTTGGTAAATGAGCACCTAAAGACAAAATGGTAAGGTCAGATTGATATATTTTACCAGATTCACTTAAAACTCCTAAACAATCTGATTTATTTGAATATACTATAGAATCAATTCTATCAACAACAAACTTAACACCTAAATTTGCACATTCCTTAGCTAAAAATTCCATTGCTTTAAAAGCGTGAGCATATCCCGCATGTTTATTGAAATAACCTTTCCATCCTCTGAAGTCAATCTTCAATGGAAGAATTTTTTGAAACTCTTCAACAGATTCTAATAATTGAATTTCACTTTGAGGGAATTTTTCATTTGATTTCAAACTATTATAAAAGGAATCAATTGTTTTAAATGATTTTTCTGGAGCGTTTGGTGAATTACAATTCACATAACCAACTTTATGGAAAAATGGTTTGAATTCATCAGTTTCCCATAATTTAATGGCTTCTAAAGCTAAACTAGTATAAAATTCATCTTCATACTCAGGTCTCACAATTTTATTCAAATCAAATCCCGCAGAAAATTTTGAAGGGACTTTTTCTCTATCAATTATTGTTATATTAGTATAACCATCTTTACATAAATAATAAGCTGTTGATAATCCAAAAGTACCACCACCAATGATTTGAATCTTTGAATCTTTATTCATGTTTGCTACTTTTTTTAAAAAAAAACAATCCATATCACTAGGGAATTTCCTTCAATTTATAAGTCAAATTCATTATCGATTAGGACTTCCATTTCTAATATATTTGTCACACCATCTTTTTATATTATTGTTTTGCGGAGTATGGAATAATAATATGGATGGTACAAGTATTAGTGGTATAAGATAGTCGTATAATATGTTGAACTTACAAGAGTAGATTTCAAAAAGGAATTGTAAAATTATATATATATTTATTGCGAAGTATTAATTGCTTCTCTATAGAGTGAACTAGATAATAATGCTTTAGGAGAAGAATCTTTAATATTATCATTAATTCCCCAGAATTCATCGGTATCTTCTGGCTTACCAAATCCTCCACCACCTGGAGTCAATAATCTAATTATATCACCAGATTTAATTGCAATTTCTGCCAATGATGGTAACCTAATCCATTGAATAATCCCATCACCTCTATTTCTACCAAGATAATTTTCACCCTTTTTACCATTTTCACCACCATAAATCCCCCAAGGTGAAAAGACTCTTCTCTGAGTAACTACAGAAAGATGAACAGGACTTGTAAATTTAATCTCACGAACTAAACCATTACCACCATTAAATTTACCTTTACCACCACTTTCTTCACGAACAGAAAATTCATGTAATAAACAAGGATACTTTTGTTCTAAAACTTCTGGATCAGTAATTCTTGTATTAGTCATATGAGTTTGAGTTCCTGAAAATCCATGATAACCATATCTTTTACCATTTTTTTCCAAAATCCCAGCACTACTTCCTTGACCAATAGTTTCAGTATACCCAAAACCTTTAATTAATTCACCTTTAGAATTTTCACCACCAGTACCAAAATTAAGACCATTCATACAACCACCAGATGCTGAAGTCATACCAAATGCTTTGAATAAAACATCTACTAATCTTTGTGAAGTCATCCCATTACCAGCACAAACAGCGGCAAATCTTGAAGGATTAATTAACGAATTTTCAGGAACAACGATTTGACAAGCATCTAAAAGACCTTGATTTAAAGGAATATCCAGATCAATTAAGCATCTTAATACATAAATCACGGCAGAAAATGTAACAGATTTAGGAGAATTTAAATTTGAATAAGATTCTAATGAACTACCAGTAAAATCAATTACAATTGAACCATCTTCGGGATTCATATCAACAGAAACATGAATTTCACAACCATCATCCATAAAATCAACTGCTTTTAAAGGTAATTTGTCAATATTTTCTAAACTATATTTTTTAACAAAATCTCTTGCTGCAGTTTCAGCAGTCTTCTTAACATTTGTCATATAAAATAAAACAGTATTTGAATCATATTCATTAAATAATTCTTTAATTAAGGTAATACCTCTTTGATTAGAAGCTATTTGAGCTTTAATATCAGCAATATTATCATCAATATTCCTAGTTCCTGAAACCCCCCAAGATTTTGGTTCATCAATAAATCTTTTTACTAATCCATCATAATCAAACTTACCATTTGATACAACTTTCCAAGCTTCAATATTAACACCTTCTTCTCTAATATCTCTTGCATAACTTGATGATGATCCAGGTGTTAAACCTCCAATTTCTGAATGATGAGCACGAGCTGCAACAATAAATTGAATAACTCCTTCAATGAAAACTGGTGAAATTATAGTTATATCTGGCAAATGACTCCCACCGACACTTGGAGAATTAGTACATAAAATATCACCTTCACTTAAATCAGATTTCCAATAGTTTAATTGATATTGAATAGCTGATGACATTGAACCTAGATGAACTGGAACATTTGGAGCATTTGCACATAAATTACCTAAATTATCAAATAAAGCACAAGAATAATCTAACCTTTCTTTAATATTAGCACTAACTGAAATTTTTTGTAAAGTCCTTGACATATCTTCTGCAATTGACATAAATCTATTTGAAAATATAGCTAATTGAATTGGGTCAACAGTAGTTGAAGTTAAATTAGTATTTTTTTCTGTAGTTAAATCAACAACAACATGCCTTGGTAAAATTGTTGCTTCTGATCCAGGTTCAATTAAGAGTGTTTGAGTTGAATCTAATAATAAAGCAGGACCTTTAATAACTTCACCATTATCAAGATCTTCTAATAAATAAACATTTGATTTTAAATTTCCTTGTTTAAATACAATTGAGGTTGATAAAGCTGATTTTTTTACATCAACTAATTTTTTAGGTACAGAATCATAATCTTCATAAGGAGATCTTTCAAATGAATCATTAGAAACATTACCAGTAGCTCTTACTCTAATATCAGTAACTACAACTTCTCTTTCACTATCATTAAAAGCAAATTCTTTTTGATGGACTTGATAAAAAACTTTTAAAAAATCATCATCAGTCGGTTGTTCTATCATAATTCTAGTGTCCGAACCTTTATAACCCATATTAAAATAAGTTACAAAATCTATACTTGAATTATTAATCCCTTGATTTAATAATTCGTCAACTGCAAGTTTTTGTAAATTCAAAACTCTAGTTAATAATTCATTTTTATTTAGTTCATTATATATTTCAGCACAAGGTTCTTGTTTTTCAGAAATAACATCAGATAATGAAATTCCATAAGCTGATAAAATTGCCGAATATTTATGTATAATAATTTTTTTGATCTTTAAAATTTTAGCAATTGCTACAGCATGTTGACCTCCTGCACCACCAAATGAAGCCAATGAATGTTTAGTAACATCATTACCTTTAACATCAGTTAATTCTCTAATAGGTTTAGCCATTTGGAAATTGGCAACTTCTAAGAAACCTAAAGCAACTTCATAAGGAGTTTTAATACTTTGTGGATTTTCTTTGTTAATTATTTTAGTTAAATCTTCAAATTTCTTTCTGGTTATTTCAAAATCTAAAGATTCATTTTCATTTGGTCCAAAAATCTTCGGGAAAAACTCTGGAATTAATCTACCTGTAAATAAATTTGCATCAGTAATAGTTAATGGACCACCTTTTCTATAACAAGCAGGGCCAGGATCACTACCAGCTGAATGTGGCCCAACAACAAAAATACCATTTTCATAAAATAACATTGAACCACCACCTGCAGCTACAGTATTAATATCTAATTGAGGAGTTGCAATTTTAATACCTGCTGCGATACTTTCAAAAGTAAATTCATAAGTTCCACTAAATCTTGAAACATCAGTACTTGTACCACCCATGTCAAATCCAATTACTGGAATATTATAATTTGAATCAAAAGATGTTTTTGCTAAACCAACAACTCCACCAGCTGGACCAGATAATAAAGATTTTAAACCAGAAAATTTATTCCAAGAACATAAACCACCATCACTTTGCATAAATTCAATCCTTGTATGAGCTTCTGAACCATGTTGTAAACCTTTTAAGAACCCATCAATATATTGTTTTAAGATTGGAGTTAAGTAAGAATCTACTACAGTAGATTGGCCTCTAGGAATACATTTTATAATTGGTAAAACTTCGTGAGATAATGAAACATTTGAAAACCCTAAATTTTTAGCGATTTTTCCAGCTTCAAGTTCATGATTTTTATAATTATAACCATGAATGAAAACTATAGCAACTGAATCAATACCAGAATTTTTTAAATCAATTAAATCTTTAGTTAATTGTTCTTTATCTAATGGTTTAATAATTTCAAATACTTCATTAGTTTCACCATAAACAAATCTTTTATTATCAATTAATTCTTTACAATTATTATTCGTTGGATCAACAGTAAATGCAGGTAAAGAAACTCTTTCATCCACTTCAATAACTTTTTCATATAAAACACCTGGTTTAACAATATTTAAAGCAAATAATTCAGGACGGGATTGATCACCAATGTATAATAAATCTTTAAAACCTTTTGTAGTAATTAATGCACATCTAGCACCTTTCCTTTCAAGTAAAGCATTTGTAGCAACTGTAGTTCCTAATCTAATAGATGAAATAATTGAGGTGTCTAAAGGTTGATTTCTTGGGATTGATTTTTTAGTTAATATTTCAAGAACTCTTCTTATACCTTCAATATTTGCATCAGAATAATTTTGAGGATCTACTGATAATAATTTAAAACTTCCTTCTTCTTTACCATATTTGTAAATAATATCACTGAATGTGCCACCACGATCTATTGAGACTGTAGCTCTTTGATTATTTTCAACTGTCATTTTATTTTAAATTCGACAAAAGGAATATAATATACAATATTTTGTTTAAATATACAAAATTAAGAGTTGAATATAATAATTTTTAATTTAAAGTAAATCGTTTCAACTTGACTAATATAAAAAAATATAATAACCGATTAGTCGATTAGACCTTACCATTTAATTTAAAATTTGGAAGAGAGCGCATAATAAAATAAAATTCTATTGTATTTTTAATGAATTTTTTTTCTGTTGATAAGCCCTTTTACTTTATCTTTTAACAAAAAAAGATAATGGGGGGGTTTTTTTCGTTTGGTCCTAATCTTTTTGGCTGATTTTTCTTCAGATCTCTATCGCGAAATCAAATTAGGAATTTAAGGTAAAATGGTGAATGAAATTTAAAGTCTTTGGGTATTCCACATATTTCTATAATTTACCTGAGATTGTCTTTTTTTTTTTTTCCAAACAGAAGTTTAAAGAATGAGTGACGAAGAAAACAAATCTGGAAAAGTTACAGTAATTACTGAAAGTATCGAAAAGGCTTCTTTTGAAGCTGAACCACTTGATGATGCTACATTATTTGTTAGAGAAAGAGAAGGTAAATTTACCTATACCAAAGAAGAAGAGATTGCGGCTGTTAGAAGAAATGATCTTATTCTTATTCCTTGCATGTTTTTTTGTATGTATTATTTTTGTTTTTATTTTCTTTTTCATTTTTCTTACTAACGATTCTATAGTGGGAACTTTTGGAGCCGTTGACAAAGTTTCATTAGGAACTGCTGCAATTTATGGTATTAGGGAACATTTAACTACTTTTCAATATACTTGGGTTAGCTCAATTTTGTATCTTGGAAGTTTAGTAGGTGTTTTCCCTCTTATGTATATTCAAAGTAGATATAGATTAGGTAAGGTAATGTCTATTTGTTCTACAATCTGGTCTGCCATGACTTTATTGATGCCAGCGGCAAGTTCATATAGTGGTTTCTTGGTTATTCGTTTTATTACTGGTTTGGTTGAAGCTGCTATAGTTCCTGGGTGTACTTTACTTTGTACTAGATTTTATAAAAAGAGTGAACAAGGTGTTAGATTAGCTTTCGTTTTTGCTTTTGCATCATCTGTTATCAATGGCTTCCTTTCATGGGTGGTCTACTATTTTAATGATTCATTACCAAAATGGAAATACCTTTATATTCTTATTGGTTCAATCACTTTCACATATTCATGTTTTACAATTTATTTTTTACCTGATTCACCAATGAATGCTAAACATTTAACTGAAAAACAAAAATATATTATTGTTAAAAGAATTTTAGAAAATAAAACTGGTGTTGAAACCAATATTTGGAAATTTGATCAAGCTAAAGAAGCATTATTAGATCTTAAATCTTATATTATTTTGTTATTTAATATTGGTATTAATATTCCAAATGGTGGGTTATCAGCTTTCTTTACAATCATTGTTCATGATAATTTAAAATATAATTCAAGAATGTCAGCTTTAATGGGTATTCCCACTGGTGTTATTGCAACTTTAGCTACTGTTGGCTTTACATATATTGCAGGTAAAACTACAACAAAAAAATGCTTTGTTGCCATGGCTTCTTTAGTTATTCCTTTAATTGGTGCGATTATGAACTATACAGCTGATGTAACTAATGTTGCAGTTAGGTTACTTGGTCTTTACTTTATGTACTTTTATTTTGCTAGTTATGTGGTTATGATTTCACTTAATGGGAATAATATCGCAGGGAATTCCAAAAAAGTTACGGTCTTTAATTTAAATTACTTAGGGTATGTATTTTTTGCCATTAGAGTGAACATTTTGATGGCTTTTTCTTTGTTAAATATTTACTAACTTTTTTCGTTATACGGTTGGATCCCTAACTGGGACTCAGGTTTTCAACAGTGGTCTTCATGGAGGTTTTATTGCTATGATTTGTGCATATATAGCATGTATAGCTCTTGCATTCCTTTACTGGATTCTTTGTACTTATCAAAATTCTCAAAAAATTAAGGTTATTAATGCCGATGAAGATTTAAAAGCAGAATATGAAGCTAGAAATTTTGGAGATTCAGAAGAAACTGTTTTGTTTGATTTAACTGATAAACAACAGAAAACCTTTATTTATGTTAAATAAGGTTACGAAGCAATGTGTAACAAATATTCAAGTGTTTTCTTTTCCTTTGACTACCTTTTTTTGCAACCTCTTTATAAGTCTCATTAACCAATTATTTTAATATTTGTTTTTATCTCTCATTATATCTAAGCTTTGTTTTTGATGATTTTTATCTCTCATTATATCTAACCTTTGTTTTTGATGATTTTTATCACATCCAATAAAACTTTGGAATTGTGCGGCTATTGAAAATCTCAACGAAATTTTTCTCAACAGTTTTTAGGGGGTAAAAATCGATCGACAGATAAGAGATCTCAAGGATGGTTGTGAGAAAGAGGAAATTTGATAAAAGAAGCAGAGATGGATGTATGACATGTAGAACCCGAAGAGTTAAGTGTGATGAAGTACATCCAAAGTGCTCCAACTGTTCAAGATTAAGTTTGGATTGTAATTATCAAAAGAATTTATTATGGCATGAAGACGCTTTAGAGAAAGGGATTTCATTTGGTAGATCAAAGAAATATCAAAAGATAAAACTGGAAAGAAATGGGAGTATAAATGTTCTGAGTGAAAATCTTGAATTAACATTATCTGAATTAAGTGAAAGAGGAAATTCTTTTGTAGAAATCAAGAATAATATTATATTTTTGAATACTTTCAATAAAGATTTTGAACCCCCAAAGAAAGTTATAAAAATTGATGATTATTTTTTCACTATGATTAATATTTATGATGAAATAGAAACTGAAACTGAAATTGAAACCGAACTTAATGAAGATGAAATTGAAAAGATTAATTTTAGAGGAGAATCTGAAGATTGGGATTTATTAGGAATAACTGGGAGAACTCCTGAGATAATTAAACTGTCCACTGTTAATGATATTGAGATATCTGGAATATCTGATATTGTAACTATTGAAAATGATATTATAGATGAAAATGTTATTAATGAAATTCATTTCCCATTATTTCATGCAAATTTACCTACAGTTCCATTGAATTTTAATGTTATTAGTGGTAAAAATTTTAATAAAGAATTACAAGCTTATGATTATATGATCAATAAAGTATTTCCTAATAGTATTTGCTATGGTGGAAAGTTTAAAACTAATGATAATCCATACTTAAGTTATTTAATTCCAATGTCAGTTAATTCTAATATATTATTTAAAGCTTTAATTTCTTATAGTTCACAGGCATTTTCATTAATTGATAAAGATTTTATTGAAATCTCAACAAATTATAAATTAGAAGTTTTGAAAGATTTACCAGAATTAATTAGATTAAAAAAATTTATAAATTTAGATGATTGGGGTGATATTTTTGGTACAATCATTATATTATGTTCAATGAATATATCATCAGTTTGTGATATCCAATGGATTATTCATTCAAATGGCGGTAAATCATTATTAAATAAGATAGGTAATAATTCTATGGATCCATTGAAAAGCTTTTTCATTAGATATTTAGCTATTCATGAAATTTTGAAAGATACTATAATTCCTCATGATGGGAGAGATGTTAAATATTCAGATCATCAATTATTTTTAAATGATTGTGATGATAATATTGATATGATGCTAGGATGTTCAACAAATCTTTTAAGATATATTGATGAAATATCACAATTAGGTGAATTTTATGAATCACTTGAATTTGAAAATAAGCAAAATCAAGAAGAGTTGGAAGTTGTCATTTTAAAGAAAAGAGATCAATTAATGAATCAATTAATTAATTTAAAACAAAGTTTTGATAGCAAAGATAAAAATGATTCAAATGTTAAAGGGATAATTATAATTAGTGAAATAAAAAACTTATCTGCTCAATTATATTTAATGGCTAGGATAGATCTATTTAATATAAAATTTAATAATAAATCATCAATTACTAAAGTTAGTAAGCAAATTGATAAGTTAATACTTAAAATAATTAAAAAATTAAGATTATTGGATTACTGTACCATGTCAATAACTTGGACATTATTTTTGTTAGGTATTTTAGGTAATAATTTAAATGAAGATTCAAGATGGTTTATATTAAATAAAATAAGGGAAATGGAAAGCTCAAGAGGGTTAGCAAATATAAAATTAACGAAATTAGCAGTTGAATCTGTTTGGAAATTCAGGGATTTACATGATGATATTTTATTAACTTGGAAAGATTTGATGAAGTTTAATAGTGAAACGATAAGTTTGGCGTAGTTCAAATAATAAATATTCATTTATACGTAATTCTCTTCTCTGTGAAGTAAATATAAGATGCCAAATTTAATTCGAAAGTTGTATGAAATTGGATTTTGACTCTTTTGATTTTGGCAGGTGTTGGGTCTGCGACTTTTGTAGATGCTATTGATACTTTTAATTTCTTACCCATATTTATATATAATTTTCGGTCGAAGCTAGAGATCATTCTCAAACTTCTTTCTTATATTAAATAACACATTATGTAAAGACCGGTTTGCGTCTAAAATACATAGTTAAGCGCCAACTTTTCTGTTTGCTGTCAGTGCACTGAATAATTAAATTCGTGTACTAACAATTCTAATTTAATGTAAAACTAGAGTTTCGGAAGGAATTTCATATCTTAACCCTTAATTATCTACCTTTATTCTTATTTCCATCTTTGTTAGAATAATAATTGGGGTATTGATGATAGGAATGTCTTTATGTATTAGTACCTTTGTAGTAATATATTTATAGTATATACTTTTTTAATTTGTAGGAATATATATAATAATTCACGATCATGCTTTATAAGTAGATTTAATTGGTGTATCTAATTTATACCCCTAGGAGAAAAAAGAGTATATTCTATCTATATATATAATTGAACGAAGTCTTTATTGTAGCATTAGATCAAATTAATTAATATCAAATTGAATCTTTAAACCGTAGATTTTAAGATGTTTTAGGAAGTAATTGATGAAAATTAGGTTTAGCTTTATGTATGTTTAGACGTTTCATTTGAGCTGAGATGAAAATATAAATGTCTCAAAATTAGGTAGTATCTATCAAAAGAGTATATAGCCCGATAATGGAAGATTTCTTTTATGTTCAAGGATATAAAGGAAGCGTTGCTATCTAATTTTACGTTGGTGTATAGATTTTTAGATGATATGATTTATAAGTTTTGCGATATATTTTGTTCATAATGTATATTAATTTTAGCAGAAATATAGGAGTCTGTCAGATATAAAAGAATATATCAAGAGAGTGTTAAGAATGATTTTAAATATGAATAAGCAGAGAAATAAGTATATTTTGTTTCTTCAGGAGTAATATAATAGGGAAGAGAATTATCCAAAATATATATTTGGAAGATCTTTATTAGTTAAAGAATAATTATAATTGTTTTGGTAGGATGTGTATTAATATTAAAGTTTTGTTGAAGTATCAATAATAATATATAGAGTAAAGCAGTATGTATAAACCTTGCCTTGAGTATTACTTTATACCCTTAAGGTATCTTTAGAAATGTCTTCTTGGTGTATATTTCGTATCTTTGGAAGTATCTTCAATACAAATGGTATATTCCAGTGTCCATATAAATATCTTTAAGGATTCCGGGAAGAATGGAGGTAAATTTAAGCAGGTTTAAAAGTGGATGTAGTTAAGTATTTCTTAAAGTAAAGAAAAATGTCGTTTAATTTTTTTTCGAGGAGAATTATTATGTATCAAGAGCTGGAGGTAAGATTATATGGAAGGATGTATCATTAAGTCGGGTATTATTATTTAGATGGTATAATAATATGAGTATTTTAGGTAAAGAGTTATTGTAGATCCTGTATATTTGTTATAAGTTTAAAGGTACCAATAATTGAAATGATTAAATTAGATTAGTAGGTTACGTGCTTTAAG
>JAJLWZ010000093.1:0-12257 GCA_030571035.1 Yamadazyma buinensis
AGTTTGAGGAACCAACCAAAAATATATACTATGATTCTGTCATTATCTTTAAATTTAAATACCCTTGTACCTGAAGAGGCTTCTGATAATTACAAGTTACTTTTATCAGAGCTTCAACACTATCAACTGAATCAACTGAGTTAACTTTATCACTTGAAACATTTACAGCAGGTAATAAACCATTAGTAGAAACTGAATAAGCATCTGTACCAGTATTTTTGGCACCAACAGAACTTGAATCACTTGCATCACTTGAATCACTTGAATCAGAAAATGACTCTGCATTTAAGCTAGATCCACCTTTCTCTAAAGAACTACTTTCAGAAACAACTTCTGAATTGTTGGAATTTTTTGAAATATTTTTAGGTAACATACCAATTGTTGTAGGTGTTGGTAAATTAGCAAAGGTTCTGGTTGATTTATTTTTTGGAGTAATTGGTGAAAGTTTGGTTCTTTTATTTGAATATTTCATACTTGATAATTTTAAATTATTTTGATATATTTTAAAATTTCTAAGGAATTTTTCCTTAATTTATAGTTTTTTTTTGGGGGAGGGGGGGATGTGGGTCTCTGTTTTTTTTTTGGTTTGTGCATTTATTAATCAGAATATGCATGAAGTTTGTCGTTAATATAATGTGGTAATTTTTATATATATATTAAATTTATATAATTAAAAATTGGTGTATCTCAATCAAATGAAAAGTTGAGAGGATAAGGTTTTCACAGTAAGAACCGTCATATTAAAAAGCATATAGTAGAACCTTAAAACTTATAGAATAAAGAGACTACTTGGTGATAATAGCTTTTAAGTACCTAAGGTGGTATACTTTTAAAAAAAGGGATTTGTTTCATAATTTAACACATTAGTAACGTGCGCGAACAAAAAAAAATATTTTTTAACACACTTTCTTAAAACTTGTAGTGTTAGTGTGATATAGATACGAATTAATAACATTAGATTTAGACGAGGTGGTATCTTTGTCTGCAATAATCAAAAAGAGTTAAATTCAATGCATTTAACTTTTAACACCGGGTAGTGTTATTCACACATACACATATATACACACATACAAAAATAAATAAAAAAAAAAGTGGTAGTTTTCATTACGTAATTGCGCCGCATCTAGAACAACACATTAACAGGATTATGAAAAGTGGTACCTTTCTAAATTAGATGATATGCATAATCTTTATCGAATCTGAAAGTCCTTTCTATACAAGAAAAAAAACAGTCAGGCGTGTGGCCACGCGATCATCTCAAATCATCCCAAATCAAAAAAAAAAAAATTATAGAAGGAAATCATTAACAATTTTATAAGGTTTATAAACTTTATAATTCTCTAAAAATTCTCAGCATATAAAATTGTACATTAAAATGAATATATTTACTATTTTATAATTGAATGTTATCTTAATTTTCATTTGTATCTTTTTGTATGGATGCGCGCGATAAGATGATCAAACAAAAAAAAAATCAAAAAGGATAGATATCATACACATAACAAAAAATAGTTAACGAGTAAGTAAATGAACTCATTACTATTTCAAACTACAAGTAGACCATTTACTGTTACTAATGAAGATTTGAATACTTTTAAAGGTAATGCTTGGTTAAGTGGTGGTGCCATTGATTTAGCATTTTTATTGAAGTTCAACAGGTATCACAATGAAGGCTGTTATTTACTACCAGTTAGCTTTTATGATACTTTGATGTATTCTAACGAAGATAGTGATTCTTCAGTTTATTTTGAAAACTTTCAAGTTAATAATCATAAAGTGGTGATTATGCCAATCAATTACCTAGGTAATCATTGGTTATTATCATTGTTATGTACAACCACTGGCCAACTATTTATAATGGATTCACATAAAAGAAGAACCTATAATTTCAAAAGGGTGAAAGAGTTTTTTGAAGATATTGAAATACCAATCACAAAAATAGTAATTCTTGATACACAACAACAAAAGGATACTAATAATTGTGGTATTTTTACAATTTATAATTTTACTTGTTTTATGGAAAACCCTAAAGGAAACATAGAATTATTTACAGAATTAGAAAAAGGTAATTATGCTAAGAAATCAAAAAACAAAAAAAAAATTGATGCAATATTTAAAAGGAAAGTTATATCAATCAAAACTAATAGAGAAAAATTACATTTTGAATCAAAAGCCGTTTTTTGTTATCAGAATAATTTAATGGTAAGGTATCAACCTACTGAGGTTTTAATTTTAAATAAGGTTGATGATATACAAAATACATTAAATCAACGTTTATCTTAATTAATATATTTTTCTCCTAACTTTTAAACTCTAAAATTTTTGAATTATTTTGAAAGCCTCTACAACCTATAAATCTGACGTTTTAAAACTAATACTTTTTAATTACTCTTTAGAATGCCTCAATATATTTGTTAAAAGATATAACATTATAAATCAAATTATACTTTAATATTGATATAAAAATCTTTAATGAAAATTTTTTTTTGTGTATATATGTGTGTGCGTGTCCGTGTGACTATTTTCGTCGTTAAGATGAGTGCGTGTCCGTGTGACTATTTTCGTCGTTAAGATGTGCGCGTGCCCGTGTGACTGTTTTCGTCGTTAAGATTATAGTGGCTTTGCCGGAGGCTGTGATCGCGCAAAAAAAAAACCATTGATAAGCACTTATCATATTTCTAATGAATTTCCAAACCAATTCTAAAGATTTTACAGTTGAATCTAAGGATTTAGATTCATTAGATGGTAAGAATGATATTGCTGGTGGAGTAATAGATATTATTTTCCACCAAGAATTTATTAAAAATTCCAACAGTCAGATATACTTAACAACAAGTGCCTTTTATTCCACATTGTTAAGTACAAATGATGTTGGAAATTGTAAAACATGGTTCTATAACTATAGACCATCAAAGCATAAGTATATTATTATTCCCGCTCAAGATATAGATAACAGTTGGATGTTAATAATTATTGAGCAGGCTAGTATACTATACTTAATTGATTTCACAGATCGATTAAGAAATTTAAAATTACTAACCAATTTTCTTAAAAGTATAAATATAATAACTAATTCAATATACAAAGTACCCATCCCTGTACATGATAATTATTATAATACTGGAATTTATATCTATGATTTTTTTAAAAAATGTATAGATCGTCCTAAATATTATTTCCATTTATTTAAAAAGTTATCAAAACAAAATTCAACACATAACAGAGATTTAAAAAAAATTATTAATAGAAATTTTCCTAATGTTACTTATAATTTACAAAAGAAAAGAGCAAAATTAAAAGATTTAAGTTCAGTTATTTTATATTCAAAGCTGCTTAAAGTCTATAAAAATATAACAGAAGAAGATGTGATTCAAAAATTAGAATCAATTAAACACAAAAGTGGAAAACTTGATAAAGATGTTATAATATCAATTGATAATAATAACAATATAGAAGAGTTAAAATATTCTTCATGATTTTTATAGTTATTTAATATTATATTTATAAAACTTTCTCTTTATTTAATATTATATTTATAAAACTTTCTCTTTATTTAATATTCTCTTTTGATTCAATATTATAAGTAGTAATATATTATTGAGTTAATTGTCTACATTGAATTTAATATCTTGGTGGTAATGGTTTTTCAAAGTTTAACACATTAGATAATATTAATGCAAGAAAGTTTAAAAAATAAAAAAAAGCAATCCGTGCATATAAAATTATCTTTTTTTTTAACACAATTATGCACATCCCTTAATACAGATGGTAAAATTCATTCGAAAGTACCACCTCGTCTAATGAAATGTGGTACTCTTGTTTACATTATGCATGTTGTAAATACCACACACTTAAATGTGTGAGTCTCTCCTTTCATTTTATATATAAATATAATTCTTATATCCACTTTTTTAAATAAATTATACACTTTTTTAACATAATGGAAAATAATTTTCAAGTAAAGATCGATAAAGGGTTCATTTATTTAGAAAGTGCTTTAGATAATAATTTCTTGTTTCAATGTGACAATGGGAAAATTAGATTTAAACCAATATCAACCACTTGTGCAAATATAAATAATGATAATTTACCACATAATCAATCTGTTAATGAAACTTCTACACCTTACAGTTCTCCAAGTTCAAGATCTTATCCAACATCAAATGTGAATGAAGATCAAGTAATAGGTGATACACAAGTGATTAATTCCAATCCAAACTCAGAAACAAATTCAGAAACAAATTCAAATTGGAGACAAAGATTGTCTTCATCACCACCTATCAATTTTCCAACACTTCGCTCATTCAATGTTAGTTCAAATACTACTTTACCTAATGAAGAAAGTTCTTCTTCATCTTCAGTCTACCAATCTCAAATCTTTGAATCTTCTGTTGAAAGTTCAATAAATAACAATCAAAAAGATAATCATTTACCACTGTTTAGAGATATTTCATTTTTAGATGATTCGGGATTTAATTCTAGTGATGAAACTATTAGTTATTGTTCATTATATAAGGATATTTCAAATACTGATTTTCAACAACATAAAGTTTTAAAATTGATGAATTTAACAATAAGAGATATTACTACCATTCATAAAATCGGTAAAAACAGAATTGTATGTAAAGTTGAATACGTCTTTGATACTCATCTTTCTTATTTTTGGGTACCATTACCTAAATTAAAATACATTGCACAATTAAAAAATGTGAAAAAATTAAAACTGCTTATAAAAAAAGGATTAATAATGAAGCATATTGATGTTAATGTTGATGTTATTGTTCGGTGTTTGGAAAACGGTCAATTCTTGTTTATTCTGTTTGAATAACGTAAAGTAGATTTAATATATTAACTTATTGAATTGTTTTAACCTCTATTTAATAAAAGAAATTTTGTTTTAGTATACGCGCGCGTGACCAATGTAATCCAATAAACATGTCACCTTTGACAATATTATGATAATAATTCTAAAAATTAACTGTATAAGAGATCTGAAAAGGATTATATATATATATATATATATATATATTAATAATAAACTATTGAAAAGTAAAACGGTTGAGTAAAGAATAATAAAAAAAAATCTTTTGGTTAAATCAAAATCAATTAAAAGCAAAGAAAAAAAAAACCCCCTGTACTAAAACATTTAAGACTGTTCATATTTATTAGCAAATATTTCCAATGCTTTATACAGCAGAATATGTTGTTCATCAGCTAAAGCAGCAATAACGGGATACATTCCATCTGTAACAATATCGTTCTTTAAAACATATAAGACTTCAAAGACTGGTTTTCCTTTCATAAGTTTACATTTTATTGTAACTACAAACTTAACTGGATACTTATTATAAGCATGTTAAAATCTACCAAAATCATACATTTCTCGATTCATATACTTTTTAGATACAAAAAATTCTAAATGCTTGTTAAATAAAAATGACTTAAATTTTGTACCTTTACAACAAAAACTTGCTAATGCCATAGAATATCTTGGTCTAAAAACTGTATCTTGACAAAAACATTCACATTGTAAACCATCGCATGTTATACAAGCATAAGGGATAGTATCTGTGGTTGAAAGTTCAAGTAATTCTACATTCTTCAACTGAATTACGTTTTCGAGTTTAAACAACTCTATTGGTATATGATGAAAATCTTCAAATATTAAATCACAATCTTTATAGTCAACTGGTTTAAATAAAATATCATTACCATTACCATCAGCATTAAAAGGAGCATAGTTTAATCCAGTATAATCTTCACCAGAGTCAGTTGAAATTGTTATACTTTTTGATGAGGGTTCAATAACCATTTTATTAGTAAATGATTCTCCATCTTGCTTCTCTATCTCTCTTTGCACATCCTCTTTTTCCCCAATAGCACTTTCAAGTTTTTGGACTAAACTTCTAGTATATTTATATCCATTCTTTACCAATTTATTTATTTTTTTTTTTTAAAAATGACTTTTAGAATTCTCTCCCGTTTTTAATTTATAAATTTTCAAATTATCTTTAATTTTATAAGCAGTATTCAGCATGGCTTTAAGATCAAATATGATTGATTTACTTTTACTTGTAGACATTTTTGATATTATTTCAAGTTTTGTAAAACCAAAAAAAAAAAAAAAAAAAAGGAGAAGAAAAAGAGGATTTTAGATGTTAAGTTTACTAAATAATTTAAATCTACAAATAAAATAAAAACGAAAGAAAAGTTTTCAATTCATACAATTCTAAAATCTTTCAACTAAGTAAATTGTTCCATAAATTAGAATAAAATTCCTTATCAGAACTACTATCACTATCTGATGAATCATCTTCTGATCTAGTAGATTGATTTTCAACTACTTCTAAATTATCATAATTATCTAAATCACCTTTATTAGGATCATAATTATTAAACTTTAATTGAATATTTGATATAACATCGGGACTCAACATCCATATCTTTGTAGGATTTGTTGTTCTTGATAAACTAACATATAATTGGCCATGAGCGAATACATCTCTACTTATATATACACCTAAGCAATCTACTGAACAACCTTGTGATTTATGAACAGTAGTTGCATACCCAATATTAAGTGGGAATTTAATAGTTTCTTTAAAAAAATCATTCTTTCTATGAACTTTAATAGGATAAATCTTTTCTTTAACTTTTCTGTTCTCTTTATTTAAATATTCTATTGTAATAAATAATGGTTGAACCCCTACAACTACTCCTTTTGTACCATTTGCTAAACCTTTAGCTAAGTTAACATTTGCATTAACAAATACTGGACACCCTACATAAAATTGATTAGTAATCTTTGTAGGTCTCTCTTTAAAATCAATCAGTGTTTGACCCAGTGGTTGTAATATCACACTATAATCTTCTAAATCATTGTTATCACCATTATATTTCAGGTTATATAAATTTCTACAATGATCATTTATAGCATTAACCTCTTCTTGATAAGAACAAACTATTAATCTTTTCTTAAAAAATTCAAATGGATCACCAATTATATTTCCATAAACATTGCTAGCTAATGTTTCAATATTATCAACTCTTGTTATATAATTTGGAATTAGTACTGAATGACGACGTGTTAAAGTATTTTCTTTCCAATGAACAGATGTAGTTGAAGGTAGTCTTAATTTCTTTAAAAATGTTAAAAAGTTTTCCTTTATATTATTATTTATTGTTCTATTGATTCTTACATTTTCTATTAAATAATACATTTCTAAATTTTTATTAAATAATTCACAAAAATATACAGATTCAGCAGCAGCTGAAAGATTATTAGAACCATTAATAACTGGTAGAAATTGGGAAAAATCACCAGCAAGAATTAAATGTTTACCACCAAATATTAAATCATTATTACATAATTTTTGCATTATTTTATTTAAAAACATGAATTGTCTAGCATTTACCATAGATATTTCATCTATAATAATAATTTTGATTGATTTCAAACCAATAATATTTTGTTTATCAAAAACTGTCAACAGTTCATAATTTACAGGTAAATTAAATAAACTATGAATTGTTTTACCACCAATTAAATTTAATGCAGATACTCCAGTTGGAGCACAAACTCTACAAAATTCAGGATCAAAAGTTGAAATCAAAGCGTTTAATAATAATGATTTACCTGTACCTGCAGCACCATTTATATATATTGTCTTTCCTTCAATTTGATTTTCTAAATTCATATTTATTATATTTTCATATATTACATTTTGCTGTTTATTAAATTTGTCTTTTAGATTTAATATATTATCTATATTTATAGAATGTTTCTGAATACTATAAGTATTATATAACTCATCTAAATCTTTTATAAATAATAATTGAAAATCAATTTCAGCAGCTGCAAAATGAATTGAAAGTTGAAATATCCTGTTATCTTCATCATAATAATATGGTTTTGAAGGGAATATATCTCTATTTATAATATAAAGTAAAAAAGTTTTCCGAAATCTTTGATCAAGGATCATATTTGACATTAACTGATATTCTTCATCTAAACCAAAACATAATTTATTATAAACTTTATCAAATATTACTACATGATCTTCATCTTGTGGCAAACCATGTAAAATAGCTAAACAAAACAAATGCCTACAAGTTCTACCAAATTCAATTAAAGATTCATCATCTTCGATTTCAAGTCTTAATAATTCTCTTTGCCAAAGTGATGTACTAACGGTAAACCAATTTTGAGCTTTAACAAATAGTTCATGTGAGTCATTTATTCTTAAATCATCAAATGAACGTGGTCCGCGAATTTTCTTTAAAGCTAAAGTTAGATAATATCTTTCAGTATTACTATAACTTACTTCACTTAACCTGACTAAATTAGCAGGTGGTCTCTGTCTTTCAATCCATTTTTTTTCAGTTCTATTAAATCTAAAATGTTCATGAAATTCCAAGTATGTATATTTGGGTAATGTTTCATTGTTTGTATAATATTCAAAGAATTTAACTAATTCACTACTATTATTTATATTATTATTCCCCTTTCTTCTCTTTGAAGATGACGTTTGAATAACATTATTTTCATCATTCAATATATTATGTAAATCAAAATTAGTATCCTCTACTACTTCCTCAATTTCTCTTAAAGTATCAATATTTTCTTTTTCTAAATGAACTGTTAATGTTGTAACACCTGGTTTCATTGTTATAATTTGAGTATCTAACAACTTTGTAACTGCATGTTCAACAGGAATTACCCTACTTTTTAAATATTGTTCACATTCATCTACTATGTTTGTATTTATTCCTGTAAGTACCTCTCTTTGTATATTTGTTGGATTATTTTGAATTCCAAAGATATTATCTTCACTATCATTATCATTTACAATATCAAGTGGATTTTGATGAATATCATTAATTTCATATACTAAAGTGTCTACATCTGAAGATTTCAAAACGTATTTAAAAAGATAACTATATGTAAATTCATTATCTAATTGTGTAGGAATTACAATATTTATATGCGCATTCAATAATTTAGTAATTGCTGGATTATAACTCACTACACGATCATTTGTATATTCTTTTCCATTATATTCTACCAAACCACGTCTTCTGCGTAAATAAAACCTTCCATCACGTATAGTAGTTGATTCTTGAAATTCTAAAGGAAATTTAAACCTACAATTACCATTTTTTTTACAAAATTGTGGATTACATGTATGATAATATAATGAAGTTATTATTTTTAATAAACTGGGGTCTGATTCATCAGGTAATTCAGCTTTAACAAATCTATCTATTGATTCAATGGAATGCAGGAAGTTTTCTATCCATAATACAATATGTGCATGTATATTACCTCTTGCTTGGTATTCAAGTCTAACTATTCGACCTTCAACTTTCCCAAAAATATTTGGAATGATATTGTCAACTAATAAGTTTAATTTTATTTTAAAAACTCGATGATATTTAACCATATCATCTTCACAACCTTTCATTTCACTCCATTTTCTATTCCCTGTAAAAGTAACAAATAAATCTGGAGGTCCAAATTTAGCACTAAGTGTTTGAGCTTCAAATACTTTCTTTGAATACCATCTTGGCAGTTCTGAGTGTGATGATGGTAAAAAATATTTGATATATCTGTCATGTGTAATTTGAAATTGTTCTTTATGTTGTTGAAAAAAATGAATTCTATCTTGTTCAATTATTGCATAAGCCACAGTTAAAAAAGAATGAAACAATGTACCACTTTTTTTCAATATTATATCTTGACCTTCCCTATCATGAATAATGGCTCTAATTTTTTCAAGTACAGATAATTTACTACCCTTTTTACCAAAATTAAATTGATTTTTAATTATTCTTTTTCTTAAATAAATTGGTAAACCATAATAAAATAATAAGGGAAATGTAATAAAGATAGTTTCAAAAGCATCAGTTCGAATCATTGTTGGATCACTTTTTAATGATACATAATTTGAAAATTGATTTTTATCCAAATCATCAGCAACTTCAACAATAGCAGCATTTGAAGACATACTTAATTGATCAAGAAGTTCATCATATCCATTGGAATTCAATTCATTACTTCCACTTATTGATCGTTTAAAATATTTATTAATAGAAAATTCTGAATATTTAATCCTTAAATTTTTAGATAACTCTTCATCTACTTCTTTAATTCTATTTAATTCATCTCTAATTGTTTTATACCTTCTTAAAACAAAATTACCATCTAAGAATTTATCCATTTTATCCATATATCTTTGAACATCTCTTGGAATTAAATTTTCGTTTAAATTACCTAATGTAAATAATCTTGGATTATTATCTGCACTAAATGGTTTTTGATATATATTAACTTGACTTCCAATTTGAAATGTTGATCCACTAACTCTTTCACGATTACCACTTTGAACAACTGTTCCACTTAAAAAAGTATTAATTCTTCTTAAACATTTTTTAAAATTATCGTCTTCATATAATTCTAATAACTCATTGGGATATTCATAATTTCTTTGGATCATCTTTATTGTTCCTTTACTACAACATTTATTATATTGTTTATTAGATCCATTAGCTTCTAAACTCCAAAAGTAAGCCTTACAATTACCACATTGCATATCATATGGACCTAAATCTATTTCTTTAATATTTTTAATTAAATAATCGTTAGTAAGACTAACACGAGAAAGTTTAGAATTTAACCCAGTAGTCAAATATATATGATTTGTCCTATCTATACATTTTGCACTACGATATATATCTCCTTGAAAAGGATCCTCTTCTTCATAAACTAATGTATTTGGATTATTATTTGAAGTATTTAAACCAGACACCAGAGTATTATCCATAGGTCTTTCAAGAAAATTCCTTAATGAAATAGCTTCATCTGTAAATTGATCAAGAGATGTATCATTATCACCATCATCATTGCTATTATTAATTCTTTCATCTGAACTACTATCCCAATCTACATCAGAGTCAGAAGAGGTATATACCTCAGAATCTTCATAAACCATATTCAATGTTATAATTTGTTTAATAGAAAATATATAAAATTTGTAACACTTTATCATTTTTTAATTTTTCAGCTTTTGTAGTCCGGCATATAAGAACTTTTAGACGATAAAAATAGGTATTTTAATTGCATGCATCAAAGACTAAGCGAACCCTGTATACTGAATTAAGTAGATCTTTAAGTTTAATGATTAGAAAGATAAGATCGTAATTACCTCTTTCTATAAGTATTGATAATATACAAATTGATTATAAATTTATTACCAAGAATCCCATTAAATGATTTCCATAAAAATTATAAAGTATGGATTGTAAAAATATAAAATATAAATCCACTTGTATGTATCATTATACACGATTAATTGTACATGTTTCATATTGTTTCATATATTAAAATTTAATACAACATTACCCGCAAAAAAAGAAGAAAAAAAAAATTTTTAACACATTTCCTTAAATTTTCTTATGTGTTAATGTGTTATAGATACGAATTAATAACATTAGATTTAGACGAGGTGGTACCTTTGTTTACATTAAATAATATACATATAATATGACCTTATCTATATTGTGTTAAATAATACCACATTAAATTTTTAACACCCGCGGATGCAAAATAAAGAAGTCTTTTTTTTATACCACATTATTATATATATTTATTATAGTAACCATGCTATATAATTCAAAACAATTATATATTAGTGACTTACACCTCTTCTACAAAACTTAACCTTATCATTAACAATTTATTTTATTAGCAAATTTTTCCAACCTTTTTTTGTAGTACTACTGTAAATTTGACAAAAAATATATCAAAAAAAATCAAAAAAAAAAGAAAATATATATATCTTATAGTTTGTAAAAACATGAGCTACTTTATCACAATTCCTATAGAAAGGAATTCATATTAATATAATTTATATCGATCTATTATTAGATATTATTACACCCTTTTTAGTTTAAATTTGTAGTTTTCCTTTCTATAAAAACTCTTCAAATTGGAATAAAAGATTGAGTTTTTCAAATATCAAAGCAAAACTTGGTATAAGGTATCTAAGAAGTATATACAAAAGATAGAAACGTTTAAAGTAGTATGTTATAGTAAAAAAAAATTAAGTTAAAGGAAGATTATTTAATGAGCTATATAAATTTTGCGGAATCCGAGTAACGCGTCCAAAGTAATGTATGTAAGTCTAAAGAATATCCTAAAATCAATCTATAACCATAATTGAAATTATTTAAATGTATATATAAAATATTAAACATAT
>JAJLWZ010000094.1:0-11091 GCA_030571035.1 Yamadazyma buinensis
GATTCTTCACTTGAACTAGACTCTTCACTAGATGATGATTCTTCACTAGATGATGATTCTTCTGATGAACTAGACTCTTCACTTGAACTAGATTCTACACTAGATGATGATTCTTCACTTGAACTAGACTCTTCACTTGAACTAGATTCTACACTAGATGATGATTCTTCTGATGAACTAGATTCTTCACTAGAACTAGATTCTACACTAGATGATGATTCTTCTGATGAACTAGATTCTTCACTAGAACTAGATTCTACACTAGATGATGATTCTTCTGATGAACTAGATTCTTCACTTGAACTAGATTCTTCACTAGATGATGATTCTTCACTAGATGATGATTCTTCACTAGAACTAGATTCTTCACTTGAACTAGATTCTTCACTAGATGATGATTCTTCACTAGATGATGATTCTACACTAGATGATGATTCTTCTGATGAACTAGATTCTTCACTTGAACTAGACTCTTCACTAGATGATGATTCTTCACTAGATGATGATTCTTCTGATGAACTAGACTCTTCACTAGATGATGATTCTTCACTTGAACTAGATTCTTCACTAGATGATGATTCTTCACTAGATGATGATTCTACACTAGATGATGATTCTTCTGATGAACTAGATTCTACACTAGATGATGATTCTTCTGATGAACTAGACTCTTCACTAGATGATGATTCTTCACTTGAACTAGACTCTTTACTAGATGATGATTCTTCACTTGAACTAGATTCTTCACTAGATGATGATTCTTCACTAGATGATGATTCTTCACTAGATGATGATTCTTCACTAGATGATGATTCTACACTAGATGATGATTCTTCTGATGAACTAGATTCTTCACTAGAACTAGATTCTACACTAGATGATGATTCTACACTAGATGATGATTCTTCTGATGAACTAGACTCTTCACTAGATGATGATTCTTCACTAGATGATGATTCTTCACTTGAACTAGATTCTACATTAGATGATGATTCTTCTGATGAACTAGACTCTTCACTAGATGATGATTCTTCACTTGAACTAGACTCTTTACTAGATGATGATTCTTCACTAGATGATGACTCAACATTAATACCTGGAACTAATGGGAAAGCTTGACAAACCGCACATTTCGCGGGTCTTGCAGCAGATGCAGGAACTGGTCCATTATAAGTCACCGCGTTTGATAAGATATTGAGGCCAAGACCAAAATCAGATTGTGTTACCAGAAATAAACTTGAATCATAACCAGTACCAATGACAAACTTGGTTTGAATTTGGAACGGCCAAACACCGGTGGTAATTGTCAAAGTATTACCAGAATAAGAAGGAGTGGCAGTAATAATCTGATTAGTACCTACAACATTACCATTACCAAAACCAGCTACGTAATATGTACGACTAGTAGCAGCGACATCTGCTCTAAGAGTAGATGTAGAATCACTCAAATAAAAGGTTTGACCAGAAGAAACAGCATTGGAACCGAGTAAACTTGAAGATAAGTATACGTTAGAATCTACACCAATGTCCCAACAACCAGTACCAGCAATTGCAGTTGATTGTTGATATTCTTGGTTAATCAAACAAATAGTACCATCATTGGTAATAGTACCAGAACCAATGGCGAGGGTTGCACCTAATACTACCGATCCTTGAGTTCTTTTAGCTAAAGAAAAAACCATTAAACCATCATTTTTCCAAGTATTAGCAGTAACTGACATTATTGGAACACCAACTGAACCATCTGCACCAAACCACATATTACCAGAATTCGAGAAAGTACTGACAGCAATACTATACGAAGGAGCCAAAAGGGTTAAACTTGAGTTAAATGCTACATTTCCAGTATTTGTGAAGGAACCAGTATTTAAAAGACCTCCAATATCAACAACTAAACCCAATAAAAAGGCGTTGGTAGCAGAAATATAGAAATCACCATCATTATTAACACTACCAACTATACTGGTTAAACGATTATCAATAATTGACCAATAAACGTCTGGATAAATATTATAGTTTGCAATACTTAAACTGATAGTACCACGATCAATCGTATCAGTAGTAATATCCACCGCAGTGACTAACGTTGAAAGTAACAGACCTAATAAAAGACTTGAAAATTTCATTTTATTATTATTGAAATGAATTTTCTTTGCTTTCTTCTTCTATTAGAATCTTTTAAAAAAATAGTATATTTAAAATAGGAATATTTGCTTGTTAATTATATATATACTAATTTATTTATGACTTTGACTTCAAAAAAACATAAAAAAATTAAAAAAAAAAATATTTTAATGAAATTAAGCAAAAAAATAAAACTAGGGAGTATTATCCTTGTTAGACGCTGCATTTGGGACATTAAAATTAATACTATACACTTATTTATGGATTTTATTGGTTCTAAAATAAACCTAGGCTAACGTTCATAGGAAATATTATTTTTTACCAAAACTTGTTTCAACTCGGTGCTTTTCCAAGAAAAATATTCTACATCTTGAGCCGTTCTGTATTTAAGCCATTTTGATGTTCATTTGTACATTATAAAATTTTATAAATCCAAGATTAACACAATTTTATGATGACTCTAATTGAAGTTGCATTATGGTATCATAATTAAGCTGACTTAATCAAATCTAACTTTAACTTAGAAATTATCATTAACAATCTAATTAGCACCCAATACTGAATGGCATTAAAAGGTTTGGTTACATGTTCCCAACACAATAAAGGATTAAATTAGAACAGAAGCTCGTAACACAAAGATGTAGGAAATCTTAATTAAGACCATAGAGCTACTCTAACCTACGATCGGCCAAAAAATCCAGATTGATTGTTCGTTCTATAAAAAAGAAAGAAAATATAAACCACGCACTTTTACGAAGGACCTAAAATCCCTAAAACTTTCCTAAATCCGTAGTATAGTATGCCAAAAGGGTCCACCTTAATTATAACTCGGGAAAAGATCTCACCCTTTATATCTAATTATAGAGAAAATTTTAACAAAGAAAAGTGCAGATGAACATTAAGATTATAATAAGGTTAAGAGATATAAGGTTAAGAGATAGAAGGTTACAAGATAGAAGGTTAAAAGAATAAAAATGTAAAAGATTAAAAGAATTAAAAGAATTAAAATGGTAAAAAATTAATAAGTCTAGATGTGAAATCCAATAATGTTGAAATAAGTATTTAAGGGAAATTGCTCTTTGATTTTCCACTTTGTCCATCAATTTTTGACTCAACCTGGTTGGTTTTCCGTTTTCTTTTATTTTATTTTGTGTGCCCTTGTACAATCCTATTGTTAAAGAACATCAAATATTATAAAGATATTTTTTGCCCAAGTAATTATAAACTTGGACAACCCTATATGCGTGAAACTAATTTTACTAATAGCCTTCAAGCTATTATTGGAAGTCTTGAAAAGGCTTTATAAAAAAAATTTTTAACAAAATCCGATCTTTTCGTGTTATATACCAGAACTAATTCCCTTTTAGTTCTTGAAAATGGTTACCAGTTACGTCCGGTGTCGTGTGTCACTTTTTATGTGCATTCCCATGAAATTTGCCCTTCTCAATTCAATTTTTAACAATAACTGTAATATCAAACAAAGGATATAAAAGAAAAAAAATGGAAAGTACAGTAGAATAGGCTAATTTTAGACAATCTTAGAGATATAGCATTTGTCTAACAAATATAAGTAGTAGCTTACTGCATTTCTCCAAATCCCTCAAATCACTAATCTTTTAAACTTCGATTTTGCATTGCTAAAAATTTCATCTTTCTGGAAGCTTGGACACAAAGCAAATCTTTTTTATCAAGATGAAAAAAAGAGATGAAAAAAATAAAAAAAACTACGGCTTCAACAATAAACAATTAACAAATTTCATTCACATTATTCACTTACACGTACCCATACGAATAAAGTTATAAGGTTTGCCGCATATTACAACAGTTTACGTTGTTTTTATTCATAATAATATATTTCTTTTATTCATTTGTTTGCTTCGTGTTTTTGCGAGAGAAATTGTTTTACCTTGTTTTTATTGTCTTTTCAAACATTGTGTCACAATCAATATGTAGATGTTTGCCAATTATACTTCGGCAGGGATATGTGAGTGTAATTTTCCCCGCTCATATCAAATTTTTATCACGTTCTCCTTTATTTTATATTATTCTATTCTATAGTTAGGTTTTAGTATTCAATAAGACTCTAACTTTAGAACTCAGTGCGTTCAAAATTCCGTTTGTGGAAAACAAGCCGTCTGTTTCTCGTCCTATAATTTGGCTAACCCTTAATCCCGGCATTTAAAAATAGAGGAATTACATGAGGTTCTTAGTCTACTTGAAATTGTTTATATCTTATCAAATAAAACCACTATACTTAAATAATAATTAAAAATGTGATAATAAGCTTCCTTTTATTATGAGCCAAGTGATACTGTTAATAAAGCATTTTGTGATCTATACAGAGATTTCTAACACTGGTTTCAATTCCTTGAAAATTTAACAACTAAGCCACCATTATTTTCCCGTATACAGGGATATTAATACATTTTGAAATCCCATTTGTAGTTTATGTGTGTATCAATTGTAATTGTTCTTTCATTTTTTTTTTTGGGTGATTCATTTTCTTGTTTAATTATACACCAATCAAACTAGGGTAGAACAAACTAACTACGAGACGACTTTTTTTTGTTTTAAGGGGTCCAAAATTAAGTATCATAAAAATCATATTATGGATGGAATTTTCAAAGGCACGTAACAATATTTTAATGCTAAAGAATTATTGAATTTATTAATAAAATCTATTCGGGAATTCGCTCAGCAACTTATATTGATACTCTTTAAAATTATTCTCCTATTTTAATTATTCAATTAGCGAGAGACTTGATAGGTTAGGGTCTTTCTTTTTCTCTATCTCAACCTAGTGTGTTTATTTATTATAAATCTAAGATAAATTGATAGCTCTAGTTTTCTTGTCGGAGGTTTGGGTAAAGATCTAAACTCGGAATCAATGTTAATTAAATCTCAAATTGTAAAAATATATATATAAAAAATAATTTTGATATTATTTTTTAAAATTTTTGAAACAACAGTGGAAAAAAACTTACGAAAGGTATTTTATAATAACAACATGATCTAATAAAGTTAATGTTGCTTGCTTAATATTTTCTGGAGAATAGATTTCCAAAGATTTTTAATTGGTAATCAATTGTCCCAAATTTCAATCTGAGCTTAAAATGTTATGAATGGGCGTGGTTCTATTCTTCTGTTTCAATGAATTTAGTATATGATATTACTAAAATTTAACTGATATGCAACTACGGTACATAAACAAAGAAGTTATTTCACATCACATTTATGAAGTAATACATTGAAATAAATAACAGCATTAGATAATGGTTTAATTAACGTATATTACCAAATGAATTTAAGCGAAACAGTAAATTTTAATGAAGATACGATAAGTTTATCGAGTTTCCCACACTTGTAGGATTATAATTTTGATATCGGCATACTATATTGAACTTCTAAAATTCTTACCAAAAGAAAAGTTAACCCTACTATATACCAAAAGATGCTGTATAAAAAGCCTTTGAAAAGCCATCTTAGGAAACCATTTTGAGTGTTTATCAAGTGCTTAGACTTTTAGTTAATTACCATATCTAGCAAAGTACACTAAATTATAGTTGTGGCTCAGTTCTGGGGCATCGAGAATGCATTTCTTAGTAAGAAATATACGAATAGAATGTAAAAACCTAGAGTTCTATGTAATCTATTATATCCACAGATACTATATTAATTTTGAAAAAAATGGGTAGGTTTTGAGAGACTGTAAGTCAATTTTATTTTATTCTGTAAAACCCCATAATTTACTCTTACACTAACTTTGTGGCATTATTTGGTAAAAAAATAATAAATAGCTCTGATGCATGCATTAAAAATATAGCGCAACAACAACCCGATGTTGAGGGTCGGTAAATAAACAAGTGAAAGGGAAACTAAAACTAACAAAATAGAAGTGTGAAAAAGCAATGAAATAATCTAAAAGTTGTCGAAAGAAAAAACAAAATTCCATACATACGTTAACTACGAAGAACAATGAACACGAACTTAATCATATCCATTATTGATGGATTAATGATTGAAAATACTATATTTGACATCCATCAAAATATTAATAAAATATGTTAGGTAAAAATGGGAATAGTTTGGGTTTAGTAGCACTAATTTTTTTCGTTAAAGATTATAGTCAACTGTAGTATGTAAAAATATTTAATAAAAATTAAGAAATCATTAATATCGGGGTAATAAAATCATGAGTAATGCATAGAATTCATTATATTGAAGATAATTTCCTTAAAAAAATAAACTAAATTAATGATTGAAGAAGATTTAACAAAAACCAAATAGAGGTGACGGAATAGTCATATAGATTTGAATCTAGACTTTGAATCTTCTTGTAATAATGTCAATCATAGTCCAATCGTTGACTCGTGAGATAATGGTTGTTGAACTAAACTACTTAGAATAGAAATACTGCTTAATTAGCTATAACCATTTTCCACGCTTAGAATAGTATAAATGGTTTAATGACCTTATCAAATATTATACCTCTTATTCAGTATCAAATTCTCTTGCTAAGCTCTTTTAATTTCAAATTTGTATTCGGGCAATTGTTATTAAGTATACTTTAAAATCTTGTGCCTCTGAATTCGATAATACTATTACTATTGATTTTTTTATTATGGTGTTTTTCCACTATTATGGTTGCATTTGCAGTGATTAACTTTTCTTCGTATTCTAACATAACTGGTATATTCAATTGTTTGACAAATATTGTTAATTTTTGTCAGGGGCTTCGTTACAAATTTCAAAAAAGTCGCATCACGGGTTACTAATTTAGAAAAGTAGTATTTACAATAAGTTCTATAATGTATGAAATATTCCTCAATAGGTTAAGGTGAAGTTTCTATTTTAAATATGTAGGTTTTATTACATTGAAAGGTTTTAAATATTAGCAAAATATAAACAATTTGTTATTTTTAACTAACAGGTTTTCTTTATCTGATGAACTTTTATATTATTTGAAACATTTATTAGGTTGAATAACTTTAATAGCTTAGAGTCATTTAACGATTTTTCTAAATATAGAGTATGTTAAAAAGGTAAATTAATCTTATCATAAAGCTTTGAGTATTGACTTCGTTGTGAAAATATTAGTCATTATATATTCAAAGTATTATCATCTTTTTACTATAAAACAACCCTATTATTAAATAAATAAAGCATGATTCTATTAAATATGAGCTTAATAAACTATTTGATCCAGAATAATACTTTGACGGGGTTCATTTTCAGCTCAGGTATAAGATGTAGATTTAGAACTTGGTTCAAACCAAAATATAGTAAATCTCGAATGATTCCTATATTATACCTATACTACTTGAGGGATATCTTTTATCATATTCAGATATTTTACTTAAGCGGTTCTGCTTTAGTTTTACAACAATTCAACTACATGATAACTGAGATATATCTGTGAGTTGTACAAGAAGTTTCCACGATTTATAATATCATTAAAGTTTGTTTGCACCAAAATAAAACACGGACGGGGTAAAACTAAGGTGTATTTTAAGAATCTTTTAAATGAATTGTTTGTAGATATATGTTAAAATAACATTGTAAGTATTCAAGTATAACTTTAAAAGCTTTCTGTTTCTCTATACTCCACAAGTTGGTATAAATTTCTTACATGGCTTTATCTACCTGAATTTGTTTTATTATATACTTCACATTTCACACTCCTAAGAAGTAAAGCAAAATATCTAAACCCATATGCGATAAGGTTATTTAGGTGGCTAAACGCGCTAACTTGTATCCTTCTTAATTCCCAATTTCGTTTGAAGTACAATTAATATATAGAAAGTCTTTATATGTTTACCAACTAATCAGTCATTGAATAATCCATGAAGTTATGCACATTAACCATCTCAAAAATGGGGATTTGACTCTTTTGATTTTCGCAAATGAGAGTTCTGCGACTTTTGAAGATGTTCCTGAGACAACTTTTATTTGGATTTAGCCAAATTTTAATATGCTTTTTAATTTCTGTTATAACCTGAAATTGTCTAAATCTTGTTCTTATATGCTAACTGGATTATACATTATTTAAGATCATGTTTGGGATTGTTTTCAGCTCAAAACTTCATACTAGATTTTTTACTTCCAAATTACATTATATAAAATATCTGCGACTTGAAGGTGCTGGGAGATAAAGCTTTGATATCAGGATATTTGGGAGAAGCGGATTTTTTAGAAAGAAGTAAAGTGTTTATATGAATATTCAAAATGTAAAAATACGGCTAGTCTTTTTGGTTTTGTCTTTGGACGTAGTGGCAAGTTTTCATCACAATTTAGAACTGTTTGGAAGAGTTAATGGTTTTAAGGTTTTCTTGCTTAGAATCTTTCGAGTAAGTGTTTTTGAGGGGTCATAGAGGATATTGAATTATAGTTAAGACAAATATTGATCGAATCATCTGCTTTAATGAAGTTTTAAGGTGTTTTAATGTATGAATCTTTGTCAAAAACCGCCGTGGTTCAAGATTAAATTTGAAGAATATATCATATTAAAAATAGAGTTGTACAAAAATTGAATACCAGGAAATAGTATAGATATATTCTTGCTGAGTTCATCACCTGGTAAATTCCAAGATCAAATATATACCTTTGAGATTTCTTCCAAAGCGCTTTTATCTATAGTTCAAAATAATTTATTAAAGGCTCAGTCTAATAAGTATTAAATCCAGACATATTGAACCTTATAATATGGTCCTCGCTTAAGTTCTCTCTTCTTCTCTTGCTTTTAGACCATCTTGAATCTTTTATAATTTTTGGTTTAGCGAATTTCTTAGGTATAGGTTAATTTTCTATCCACAATTGTTGAAAAATTTTAGAAGTTTAGTTGAAATAGTATCAATTTATATTAAGTAATGTCTATATATTATATTTTAATAAAGGAGTGAGGTTGAAATTCTAAATTCTAAGTTAAGCAGATTTTCATGAATATTATATTTGCGTTCGGCTTTCATATTTAAATTAGGCTATGGAATGAGTCTGTAGAGGATATAAAGAAAATCAATTGTTAAATATTATTGTTTAAATAAATATATAGCCGCTTCATCTCAAGTTCATTGTGTTTAAATTTTTAATGGAACTTTAGTGATTCTCATAATCACAATTTGATTCATTAGTCATTTATTTAACCTAAAATAAAATGTAACTAAAAGAAAAGAATCATCTAAGTAAAACTTAAAGATTTTTGGTCGAGTGATATCTGTGATTATTCGGTGGTTGTATCGCTATCACCAGGCTAGGATTTTAAGTCTTATAATTGATAAAAAGGAGGAAGACCCATTTTAAAAAAGAGTATGTTTTTCTCTATCAATTATTCTGTATTTATGAATAATACGCTAGTCCTTAACCTTGCCTCATTTCCAGGTGACCTTTGTTATAAATTTACATTAGATTCATTGGTATGAAGTATAAATTATGAGGATTATCATTTTCTCGTTCGATGCCCAGCTAGCTTTTTAAAATTGAGAATTTTATTAGTCGAGCCTGATTAAATTAATTAAGATTGAATTTTTGAGTCTTTAAATGGATAATGATGAATTCCTCTTCAAGTGTTTCTTGAAAGCCTAGTATTAGAGTAATAAAAGAATTTTTAGCTATGAGAGTATATTTATGTATGTTTAAATGTATTATTTGAAAGTTTTGTTAATATGTCTTGAATAGTTTAATATATTAATTAAAAGAGGATATATTGCAATAAGGGAAGTTTCTTTTAAAGATTAGTATATAGGACGTATTGCTAAAGGTATATAATCCTTAGAAGTAGCGGGGTGTATGGCTGGTTATAAGTATTATTTATGATAGCTATTTATAAGTTTTGGGATATATTGTTTTATAATGTATAAGTATTATCAGCACCGATGATGCAAAAGAGTAGTATGAGAATATTTGGTATTAATTATTATTAAACCAAAGTAACTTTAGGGAAATGATTTTATAAGTTTAGGTTACCTTAGAGAAATTATCTAATAATTTCTGTATATTAAAAAAATATATTTATTTTAATAGGATATGTATCATTTTAGTTTAAAGTATTTTTATAGTTATAACGTAAAGTAATATGGAAAGTATTTAAGATATTTATAATGCTTTATAATTAGTCTGGGATATAATTGTAGGTACGTTTAATTGTAAAAGATATTAAGTAGCATCTTTTAGGCTGTGTAAATAATTAGGAATGGCATGATCAGATATATATCAACCTTTTGTTGAGTAGTATATTATATGTGCCTTTAAGCTATCTTTAGAGAAATTAATTAGTTCCTTATTAATTTAAGTATATTTAGTATGTTTATAAATGAAAGGATCCTTAACCGTATCTCCAGTATTAAGTATATATTTGAGTCTCTTTAATAATATCAATAATTATGAAGCTAAATTTAAAGTTAAAGAATTTATTAGTACTTCTTCGAGTAAAGTATATTTATAGGAAAAGGTTCTTTACCTCTGTTATAAATAATATTATATTCATTAGTATTAAGTATAAATTACGAGGATTATTATTTTTTTGTTCGATGCCCCGTACTTTTATAAAATTTCAATGATCGCTCTCAATGATTTTATAATTGTAGGAATTAAAGAAGAGTCATGTTAGTAATTTAAATCTTATTAAAAGCGTCATTAAGTTATATTTTAGAGGGTGATTTAATAATATATAGTAGTATATGTAGTGTTTAGGTATAGTTTAGCCAAGTAAAGTTTAAAAAGGAAGTATGTTTGATGATTTCTTAAATGTATAGTGAAATTAAAGAGCAAAAAACCTTCAAGAACTTTAAGTATAGTTTGGTATTAAATTACCATAAGTATCGGAAGTAGGGAAAAGTTATCCTGGAATGTCTTTTCAGCTTGTAGAATAGACCCAATTCTAAGGGTAATTTTAAAGGATATAGTGAGTCAAATGGTGGTAAGGAAAGCGTTGAATGATGTTGCATTACACCTTCCAATTTCCAACAAACTTTA
>JAJLWZ010000095.1:0-10856 GCA_030571035.1 Yamadazyma buinensis
GATTCAACTGATGATGATTCTTCACTTGATGATGATTCCTCAGTTGAACTAGATTCTTCACTTGATGATGATTCCTCTGATGAACTTGATTCAACTGATGATGATT
Source organism: Yamadazyma buinensis (assembly GCA_030571035.1). Lineage (NCBI taxonomy): Eukaryota > Fungi > Ascomycota > Pichiomycetes > Serinales > Debaryomycetaceae > Yamadazyma > Yamadazyma buinensis. The sequence continues at coordinate 107 of JAJLWZ010000095.1, forward strand.
CTTCACTTGATGACGATTCCTCTGATGAACTTGATTCAATGGATGACGATTCTTCACTTGATGACGATTCTTTACTTGATGATGATTCGTTTGATGAACTTGATTCACTTGATGACGATTCTTCACTTGATGACGATTCTTTACTTGATGACGATTCTTCACTTGATGATGATTCTTCACTTGATGACCATTCCTCTGATGAGCTTGATTCAACTGATGATGATTCTTCACTTGATGATGATTCCTCAGTTGAACTAGATTCTTCACTTGATGATGATTCCTCTGATGAACTTGATTCAACTGATGATGATTCTTCACTTGATGATGATTCCTCTGATGATGAGTCTATCGATGAAGAAGATTCTTCGGACGATGATGTTGTTGTTGTAAGTTGATAATCAATACCTAACACTTCTGGGAAGGTTGGGCAATAAGAACAAATTGATGGTCGTGCATTTGGAGCCGCGAGATTATATACCATCGCGTTATTAGATGGAAGGCTTATACTATAACCATAAGTAGTCGAAACCCTTGCCATGGAATGTCTACTATAGAAAGGACCAACAACAAATGCAGCAGATAAACCAAGTGAAGTAAAAACAGTCATAGTGGTTCCACTATATGTATAACTGGCAGTAATCAAAACATTAACACCAATGATATTACCACCACCCCAACCACCAACCTTAATACTTGGAGCACTAGCTAAGACATCCGTCCGAAGTGTAGATGTAGTACTACTTAAATAAAATGTTTGAGTGGAAGCAACACTACTGGAACCAAAAGTTGCTGCAGGTAAAAATACATTAGCATTTTGAGCAATAACCCAACAACCAGTACCTGCAATTTCAGTCGTTTGTTCATAGGCCTGGTTAACTAAACAGATCGTACCATCATTAGTAATAGTTGATGATAGGGAAGCAGTAGAATTACCCAAGACCACAACCCCTTCGCTTCTTTCAGTTAACGCAAAAATCATTATTCCTTCATTTGTCCAAGAAGTAGCTGTAATTGACATCACTGGAGTACCATCTGACCCATCAGCTACAAACCACATATCACCAGTATTTTTAAAAGTGGTGACGGCGATACTATAGTTAGGAGCAAGAAGTGTTAAACTTGAATTGAATGCTACATTTCCATCATTTATAAAATTAGTTCCATCAACGGAAACTGATAAAGAATCTTTAAAACTGCTATTAGCAGAAATGAAGAAATCCCCTTCGTTATAAACACTGCCAACTATAGTGGTTTCGGTATTGTCAATGATAGACCAAATGATATCAGTATCAATGGTAATATCACCAGTGGCTATCGTGAGAGTACCAGTGTCTATGGTATCTGATGTGATTTCTAAGGCATATACGAACCTTGAAAATAACAGCCCTAATAAAAACTTTGAAAGTTTCATTTTGTTGTCAATGTAAATGAATTCTAATCACTCTCTTCAACTTTTATTAAAAACTTTTGAACTATCCTTTTGAATCACGGACTACTATATTTTTGGTATATTTAAAAAATCAGAGGGGATTGATACTTTGAAATTATATATAGATTCATTTGGGATCCTGTGGAATTTTATGTATACTTGAATTTAACGCTAAAGAGAGGTGGAAAATAAATCAAAAAACGAAAATTAAGATGAAATGAAGCCAAAAAATATAATTAAAATATAATAATCTGGTTATCATATTTGGGATATTAGGTTTTTCTATGCACTCCCTTAAAAAGATTTATTTTGGATCAAAAGGGTAATAAATCCTCCTAATAAACTCAAACCTCCCCTTTCCATTGAATAATTACCCCCAAACTAATTCTACTTTACCCACCCTTATATCAAAAGATAAAAAAGGGAAATTAACTTCATATAAAGACCATTATATAATATTTTATAAAACTTTGCATTCTACTACAAATATTAGTAACTTAAAAACGGAGTTGTATGTTTGAAATGTGATCATATTAGGAAAATTGTAAGATGTCGCCTGTCTAAAGATTCCCGTTTTTATTTATTATGAACCAAACGTTTTTACCAATAACAGAAGAAGGGAAAGTTTGATTTACGAATTACCTAAAAGCCTTCGAAATATTCCCAGCTTGGTAGAAAATAAAGTACAGCATATGGGAAAAATTGGACTATAGAACAAGCAAAGATGATCGAAATACATAAACTCCAATGACAGATCAATGTAGGAAACTATATCACCAAGAAGAAAGGGAATCTTAAATAACTATGATATAAAGTTTAATGTTTAAATGGAAGTATAACTTCCAGTTTCTTTTTTGTATAAGCCATCAACTAATGAATATTCCTTTCATTTATGTCTTTTTTTTCTCAAGCCATTGTGGCTTGCTTAAAAACTTTATTACAAAAAAATGAGCTTATGTAAGAATATGATGTATTGTTTGGCTGAAGTAAGAGTCTTGCTTTTATAAAATTCAGAGTAAAAGTAATGTGAGCTTAGATTTTTGGTTGTTGTTTTCTCTTGTGTGTGTATTTTTTTGGTCGTCGGCTGGTCCTTTAAAAGATCTTGCGTGCCGCATTTCCCGTTTATGCAGGATATGGCGTAATGCACTTCTATAAACAATAAGATAAGCATCTTGCTACAAAGAGATTATCTAAGGATATAGTTTATATTTATATTTACGATGGATAGAATTAAAGCAGCTGTTATAAAAGGTCAAACTTTGAAGACTAGATCAGAGTGGAAATTAATACTGGTGCACAGTTATAATCCAAGTGGAATACTTTCTTGAATTAATGTCTCACATTCAATAACTTGACACTAACCCTTTAAAGGTTAGTCATAAAACTAGAGGGAGGTAAAAATCCTTTAGGTTTCCCCCATGCAGAATGTACAAAAGGAAATGTGTCTGTCCTTCTTTTCTGCCATAAACAACGGCGATCAATCACTAAACTCCATGCAGTTAAAAAAAGCTGAAACCCTCTTATTCCCGCAAAAGATTTTACACATACGAGAAATTTTCCACAAAGTCGACCTTTATTAAATATAATCAACACACTAAATATAGAACCATATTAAATTATTGGAGGTTGTACTTCTATTTTACTATCACAACTAAATTTAGATTGATTCGGATTTAATGGCAGTTCATCCTTTATGTATAATTGATTATTTAGATCTTGCTTAGCTCCATAATTACGAATGAATATAACCAGCCTCTTTTGATATTGTTTTTATACAATTCATGCTAGAGGAACTTTTTTCTAATTAAAGCCCTTTTTGTGTACTCAAGAATTGTTTAATTTTTTATTATTCCCCAAGCATTTACTTCTTCTAGAAAGTCATTCTAACATTTGCTTTTATCACAAAATTGAAACCCCTTTTTATTACCTCTCTATATTTGTTTTTACCATTATAAACATCTGAATGCAATATCTCGGATTCCTAATGAAAAGTGAATATAATTGCAACCACTGATAAATATTTCAAACGATAATAATTATAAATTGACTCTCAAATTGTTAACTTAATCTTCGCCAAAGTCAAAAACAATTTTAACGATATATTATGATTGTTTTTATATGGTTCTATTCAATAAAACGGCAATCTCATGGAATATTCAATCGAATTTGATAATTTTTTTTTTACTTAAGAACCCTTGAAAATTTTAAATTCAATGATACCGGAGCTGGAGCTGGTTTAAAAAAAAAAAAAAGGAAAAAGGAATTCTTTTTTTGAATATTCAGCCTCTAATTATTCAAACACTTAACTTTGTGTCCTAAACTGTTGAGATCCCTTTTACAGAAAGATTAATTTTTTGTCTGATATTTTATATATTTGATTAATTCGAGTGTTATCAATTTTTCAATAATTTGATATTTTTGGTTAGGATAGGTAAAAAAATTTAATCAATTATTATTTATATTAGAAAATATAATTATTTTGTAAATATATTGATTTCTAAAACCTTTATTTTTTCAAATGTTTATCTCAATTACTTGAAGTAATAATCCTTAAAAACGAATGAATATAAAAAGCCAAAATTCAATGCAATTATGGTATTTCAGAGCACATATTATTTCACTTCCTTTACTATAAGTCTTGCTACTTTTAATTATTAAGAATTGGGCAGTTACAATTGTTTCACACTTCATTTTCAAATAAATAAAACTAAGGTATCCTTAAGGAGTTGAACTGGTGGATTTATAATTGGTAATATCACTCATTATGTCTTTTATCTGATCAGTCTTAGATTTATTCAATCCTTTACATAAATCCATGAATTTCATCTATATTCAATAGTTTTTGCATTAAAATACCAGGATGGATGGACGAAGTAAGGCTTTTGGTATAGCAAAAGGAATTATATAATCATTTTACCATCTGAAATTGGGAGTTATTTTGATATTTTAATACTAAAAGTTTTCATTCTAGACCTATAATAATGGATGGTATAACGTTCTTGATAAATTATAATGAAATGAAGCATAACACCATAATTTAAACATATATATATAAAGAATCATAATACATAGTAACACTCAATAATAAAGGAAAAAAGGGTGTTTTAGGTTACAATACAATATAATCTTTCATAAAAACTTAATATGCACAAAGACTTAATATACACAAAGAAAAGAAACAATGAAAAGTATGTTATTTTCCATTTAGATTGTATAGATAGTATGTTGGTATATTATGATTTGGTACTATTCATGAAATCTCTATATATAACGCCTTCAGATACAATCAATTTATTGATCCATGATTTTTTTTTTTTTTTAAGTAACATTGATTTTCACAGATTAGTTTTTTTTAACTGAATATTCTGCGAATTATGCTAGATGTGTATCATTCTAAAATATTTCTAATATATGTATTTTTGGTCTATATTGCATAAACCTACTTATTTTAGCTGAAAATGGGAAACTCTAAATTTTTGATTCTAATGAAAAAAGCTAAGTTAAGAGAACTAATATGAAGTCACACTAGATCATATTGTTTATTGTAATAAATTTTTAGGTACGTATTTTAGAGTTTATATTCTACAATATGTGATTGGAGATTAGAAATAAATCTTTCTAAATACAAAAAATAAAATATCATTATACTACTATTATTATATAATTATACAACTTTAAAATGTATTATTAAAACCCCCCAATTGTTAATCCCAATCCTTTAAAATGTTGATATGATGTTTCTTCTGGCGATTTCAGATTATTGACTCCCAATTCTCCCAGGTAATTTAAATCATTTGTCATTCAATCATTGATTTACTTAAAATTCTAGAGCCGATCTCTTCAATATAATGAATTAAACTAAAAACAAATACCTCATATTAACATATTCTTTAAACTCTCTTATGTTATTAAAATTTTTATATAAAAATTGAATACTTCAGTTAAACTTGCTTCGTAACATTAGAAGAGATTAGTATCAAAATTCTACATTCATAAGAATAAATAGTTGACCATTTAATATACCCTGATTTTCCTTTGTATTTGAAACCATTTGTATTTCTGATGTTGGAATTTTGCTTTTCCCTGAATCTGTTCTTCCCGGGGTACGTGTTATTTAATTCACCCTAATATTTGAACAATTTTTATATTTGTGAAGTGATTGATAAAGTACTTTTGGAATTTTTTCCGTTTGGGTTGTTAATTCTTCTGCCACACTTTATAATGTAAAATTTTGATATTCTAATCAATTACTCTATACTTAAGTAGGACAATCTTATATTCAACTGTTTTGTTTTAATGATTTCTTTAACTATATTGGCAGTAGTTTCAATATCTGTTAAATCCAATTTTAATGAATTAAAGTACGGGGATCACTGAATCAACAAGAAGTCAACCTAAAATAATCATTTTTTTTTCTTCAAAACTTGTTTCAATAATGATAATCTTTATCTGTATTAATATTTACTAACCCAGAATTAAATAATTCATCATTAATTTGATCATCTATAACTACTTTTGATATATTTCTTCCTTTAAGTTCAGCAATAAAAAATGAACCAGTTGAATCTTTAAAATCACTTTTTGTGCGTCAAGTGTTGTCCAAAATGTGGGATCTAGTGTGGGAACACTAAACTTTTTGCCCCATAAATTCAAATATTATTAATATAAAATTTGCTGTTATTTTAACCACTTGTGGACCTGACGATAAAAAGACGATACAGGAATAGACCAAATAGCATAAAATAACTTTAAAAAGAGGGCTTTATTAAATTATAGCCATATATACGGTAAACCTTACCACAAAATAATAGGTACACTAAAGTACCGGTTCGTATCATACACAAGATCCACTTAGATGTTAAGTTTAAACGTGCATTGACGAGTTTTTGGAACCACATTATAACCCGATTTGTTTCATAATGTTTCATATATCAAAATCTGAAACACTCGTTTATGCAGCGCACTGGATTGGGACAGTGTAGGTAATTAAAAGTGGTGAAAATAATTTGAAAATTTTTCAACACCTCTATCTAAAAAATTTCCGTTAAAGCATTGCCAACAATAAATTTTACAGGTCTATCTCTCATCCTTCCTCAGCGGTACATTAAAGGGAATTCTATTGCTTTTAACTATATAATTTGTCTTTCATAGTTCTATCACAATCAACCACAATGAACCGAATTAAAAAAAACCTACAAGATCGTTTCTCTCATATCTCATAAAGATTTTTAAGCTAATGTATATTAAATGCATTCTCAAAATAAGCGAAATTAAAAGTGTGGATCTATCAGTAGAATGTTGGATTACTCGATTATCTATTATTTAACTGAATTAGTTATTTCTCACATTCCCCTTTCTCCTTTCTCCTTTCTCCTTTCCTTTCTATATTTCCCCCGTCCCGAAAGTTTGGGTCTGTTGGCTAGTTGTATTGTTTCTCCGGTACTAACTATCCTTATTGTTTAGATTTACACTTGGTGCCTGAAAAAAAAAAGAGAAAAAACCTTAAAAAACAAACATGCATGAGTATTTTTTAATGTGGTACTTTTTTTCAAAATTTTTTTCCCAATCTTTTGCAAAGTAGTATTTTTGTGGTATACAAGTGGATTTGGAAAAGAAGCACACCCAATGGGTAAAACTATATAAATCCCTTGAATTCCTCTTCAAGTTTTACTTTTTTTCACTATTTCAATTTATATTTAAAGCAAATTCAAAAGTTAATACTTACCACTCGCTATGAAGTTTACTTTTGCATTTATCACATTTAGTTTATTTACTAGTGTTTTTGCTAATCAAAACCATGGATGGGGCCAAGGTGGTTATAATTATAATCGTGATCGTAATAATGGTAAAGATTGTGATACCACTACTACCACTGCTTTAACAACAACTACACCAAACCCATTGTCTACTATCACTGAAACTGTTACTACCCCAACTACTACTGTCGTTACAATTACCTCATGTCACATATATGGTTGTGAAACTACCAAAGTTACCACTGGTCTTACTGTTGTTACTGTTACCACTGACACTGTCGTCACTAGTTTTACTACTTACTGTCCATTAACTTCTGAATCCAGTTCAGTTATTGAATCATCATCTACTGAAGAATCATCATCTACTATCGAATCATCAACAGAAGAATCTAGTTCAACTGAGGAATCTAGTTCAACTGAGGAATCTAGTTCAACTGAGGAATCATCATCTACTGTCGAATCATCATCTACTGTCGAATCATCAACAGAAGAATCTAGTTCAACTGAGGAATCATCATCTACTGTCGAATCATCATCTACTATCGAATCATCAACTGAGGAATCTAGTTCAACTGAGGAATCATCATCTACTGTCGAATCATCATCTACTATCGAATCATCAACTGAGGAATCTAGTTCAACTGAGGAATCATCATCTACTGTCGAATCATCATCTACTATCGAATCATCAACTGAGGAATCTAGTTCAACTGAGGAATCATCATCTACTGTCGAATCATCATCTACTGTCGAATCATCAACAGAAGAATCTAGCTCAACAGAAGAATCATCATCAATTGCTGTTATTTCGTCTACTGTTGAAGCATCAAGTGTTTTTGAAACTACTTCCATTCCAGAAATCACTTCCATAGACGTTATTACTGAACATTCTACTACTATTGTTACCATTACTTCGTGTCATAAAAATAAATGCCACACCTCAGCTGTTACTACTGGTGTCACTGTTATTACTGAAACTACTAATGAATATACCACCATTTATACCACTTATTGTCCACTTACTGATGCTGGCAGTGTAGAACTTCCTTCAAGTTCAGTCTCATCATCTTCAATTGCAGAAACCTCAGTTACAGCTTCTTCTACTGCTGAATCTTCAAGTGCTCCAGCTTCATCCAGTATCGCTACCTCGTCTTCAGATATTGGATCATCCTCAGTTGCTACGTCATCTAGTGTTGTTGAATCATCTTCCACTGAATCATCTACTGTTGAATTTTCAAGTGTTGTTACATCAACCGCTGTTGGATCATCAAGTGTCGCTCCTTCATCTTCAGTTGTTGAAACAACTTCAGTTATTGAATCCTCAGTTCCAGCTACTGTTACCGATTACTCCACTACCGTTTTTACCATCACTTCATGTTCAGATAATAATTGTCACGCTTCAGCCGTAACCACTGGTGTTACTATTGTTACTAAAACTACTGACGAATTCACTACAGTTTACACTACTTACTGTCCAATCACTACTCCAGAAGTTAAACCAACTACTTCAACCGTAGTTGAAAAACAAGTTACTCCAGTTACTTCAGGTGCTTCAAGTGCTCCAGCTTCTAGTAGTACTACTACTACTCCAGTTACTTCAGGTACTACTGTTACTACCTCAGGTGCCACTGCTGGTAATACTAAATATTTCGTTGAATCAACTGAATATACTACACCAACCACTTTATCATCAGTTCTGGTTGAAGAAGGAACTACAACTAGTACCAGTTATATTCAAATTACTGTTACTGCCACTTACTCAAGTGCCACTACTGTTTGTCATGGAGATTCTTGTGAAGTTTCTACCGTTGTTGGTACTACCACATACCCATCATCAGTTGCTGATGTTAGTCTCACAGTATCTAGTTCAAGTACTTCATCTTCCGTCGCTTCAACTTCTGTCGCTGATCTTTCTATCTATGAAGGTTCTGCTAATAGATACCAATTAACTTCAACCGGCTTTTTAGCTGCTGCCATATCAATAATGATTTCATTATTTTAGTTTGATTTTTAATTTGCATATTTGGGTTAACTTTTTTTATTTTTTTATATCATCATTCTTATATTCGTTTCTATACCATCATTTTTGTATCGTGGTTTTAATAGCATATTTTTACAGCATATTTTTACAGCATATTTTTACAGCATATTTTTGTTTCATATTTCATTGCATCGTTTTTTTTATTTTGGGGTTTTCAAAAGTTTTAGGCTTATTTCATTTCGGTACATATATTATTATTTTTCGTTAATATATTTAAAAATAATTACTATATTCTTTACTCTCTGTTTTATCTTGTCTTTTTTTTAACTAAAAGTTTTATAGTTAAAGTGTGAAAAAGATACAAAAAGAGTTGATAAATTTTATTCAAGTAGTTATATTATAGCTTTTAAGCTATTTAAACTTATAACTGAAATTCGACTTTTAAGATTTTGATTTTTGCACGTGAGCTGTCTGCAACTTTTGTTTGTCGTCAGGATATTTTGCAGTTTGGGAACATTTGGGGTTTTTAGATATAAGAGGATTATACGACGATTAAGATAAATTTAATTAAAACTGATTTGAATAAGGGGGTAAGTGCTTTATTAACTTCTAATCCAAGAAATACAACAGGTGAATGTTTAACTAAACATCAATTACATCAATCACATAAATTATACAGGGATAAATATTAATTATGGATGAATTCTATTTTCATTATTTCTACGAAGATAATTGTGATGATTTATAAGAATATAAAATTTTTAACTTCTGTATTCTTGATACTTTATTCATTAGTTTCTTGATTATTATCTTAGTAATAAGAGGAAGTATCTAAGAAAATATTTACCCATTCGTTCTCAATCAGTAGGATGGTACGGTTAGTGATGAAAATATTTTAGATACAGTTTAGCCACTGCAGAAAGTTTTAAGTGGAAGGAAGTGTTAAGAATTTTAGGTTTAAAATTAGAAGACAATTAATCATTGGTCAAATAAATCAAATAACTGAAATTTCTTATATTGATAACAATTCGCAAAAGTCAGTAAATAGAAAATTTGAAGTCCTTTCTGTGATTATATCGAGATCATTTTATCTTTTTCCACAGAGTAATCATTCATCTTAGTCATATTTCGTTTGATGTTTATTCGCCCCCTTTCCTTCTTTTTTATTTAATTATTATTATCTTTAAACTGTAGAAAGTATATATGTAAAGTATATTGCCTACTGGTATAGTTATGACTGGCGAATTATTGGCAGTTTAAAATTTTCATTCTCATAGTTAAGGATAAATCCTTAATTTTAAGACTTATTTTTGGTATTAGGAATTGTAAGTAGGAAGATAAAGAACACCTTTCCGGAACTTGTTGACACATCCAGGAAATTTATTGAGTATCATATCCTTTTTCAACTTGCGACGTAGGTGGATGGGTTTCTAGATGTTATAAATATTATTTATAAGTTTTGAGATATATTTTGTTCATAATGTATATTAATTTTAGCAGAAATATAGGAGTCTGTCAGATGTAAAAGAATATATCAAGAGAGTGTTAAGAATGATTCTAAATATGAATAAGCAGAGAAATGAG
>JAJLWZ010000096.1:0-10282 GCA_030571035.1 Yamadazyma buinensis
AATAACAATAAACACACGAAGATATGCCGTCAGGCTTATCTTGGTGACGAAAAGAAGAATTAACAATCCTTATTAAGATTGTCATTCCGAGATAAAACTAACATCTACAAACCAGGTAAACAGCACATGATTAAGCAGATATTATACAACAGTTTTGGTCATCTCGTCATATTTTATATTTTGCGCCTGGTCGCGGCACCCGTACACCCATGGTTAAGGGCATGATAGGCAATGATACTTTTTTACACCCATAGTTAATTTTTTTGAACCACTGTTTTTAATCTTTTTAAACAGTCTCTCTGTGGTATTTCATTATTTTGAATATTTTTTTATATTTTTTATGGTATGTTGGGAATATAAGTGGTGGAGTGGGTAGTGTTATTGGTTGTTGGTTTTTTGGGGTAGTTGGAGTTTAAGAATTGTTTATTTTAAAGGTTTTAGTTAAGTATTTTAACATTTTTTTGCATCCATTTCTGAAGACTGGTTCTCTGAAGAGTGGCTGTCTCTCAGAGATACTTCATTATTTCTTAAAAGTATTAGATATTATTTATATTATATTACTATCCACATGATGATCTGGTTTACATGAATGATTTTGGTTTTACTAATTTATTAAATTTTAAGAATTGATGATTTTAAAGATGAATTAAATTTTTTGACAACTGTGGTACTCTTTTAAAGAGTGGCTCTTGATTATATTTCAAGATTTCGAATTATTTTTAAATTAAATGATACTAATGTATATTATCATTATAATAATGATAAGATAGAATCTTTCTGGTGTTGAAAGTTTTTAAAATTTTAAAATTTTAAGAATTGATGAAATTACAAGTGAATTTTTTAATGGATTTTTTAAAATGGCATTTTCCCAGCAGTACAACGAAATTTAAATGTCTTTTTTTTAAATATTATAGTATTCTTTATATTATTATAGTACAAGAGTGTTTATATTAATACAATGACTGTCTTTTGTTTTTATAATCTTTTTAAATTTTATGAATTGATTGTATTAGGTATAAGTTTTGTATTTTTCTTCGACACTTCGGCACACTCCAAAAAGAGTGTCGCATATAGTTTTCAAGTTCACAGTTATTTTTTTCAACTTTATAGTATTCTTTATATTATTATATCATAAAAGTGATTAAATTGATGATGTGAGTGATTTTTGTTTTTACTTTATTTTTAAATTTTAGAAATTGATTATTTTAGAAGTGAATTTAATTTTGAAAATAATTTGATATTTAATACTATTTGAGGAATCTTTGAACAATATTTCAATAATTAATTATTAATTTAACTTTAAACCATGATATTTCATCTACTATAGACCTATATATTTCTTGTAACTATTTATATATTACTTTTAAAAGTAAAAAAGAGTAGTAATATTATAAAATATAAATTTAATTAAAATTACTTGAAAAATAAAATACCCATGGTATTCATATATTTTATATTTTTTTCATTTAAAAAACTTAAAAACATGTTCATTTACATACTGTTTACTTATCCATGGTATATTTTCTATAATATTTTGTAGTATAAAAAAAATATAGGTATTTATGATTTCAAGTGTTAAGGTCTTGGATATTGCATAAACAGATTAGATATTTTAAAGATGGAATTATTTCGGTTTATCTCTAAATAAAGAAAATATTTGATGATATGGGTAGTTATATACTCTGATATTATGGTTCTTTAGAAATTTTAAATTTTTAGGATTTTTATTTTTAAGTCTATTTTTATCAACTTGTATACTTTAACCATTAATTTTATTTATACTTTAGGTTGATTTAATTTTAGTCCCATTATCTTTTAGTCTCTTTGTGATATGATTTCATCTTGAAATACTTAGATTTTATAATATTTAAAATAAAGAGATATAAAATCTGTTTTTTTTTTTAATCTGGAAAATCAACTAAATTAAGATGTGTGAAATTTGAAAATTATTCAAAAAATACTAAAAAAATACATTCCTAAATTATTTTTAAAATACCTAAAATTAAGAGATAATAATTATAAACTACCTAACTAATCAAACCCAATAATTCTACTATCTAAATATATTTAAAAAAAAAATGAAATATTTCAAAAAATCTCTAGATTATGCATAAATCTCGGAGTATTCACCGAAAGATCCTAATTTTTTAAAAATTAAAAAAAACCTTCTTTAACCTCCTTTCAATTTTGATTTCCTACCCCTCCACCAATCCTAATCTTAAATAAACTAATAGGACATAGGACCCTTTAAAATACAAAAAGTATAAGTTTCTAACTATGTGTATAGTTTTATTTACAATTTCAGAATTTAAAGAAACTCCGAGAAAGAGGGGTAAATTTGAATGGGAAAAATTTTTGTTTTTTGATAGAAAATAAAGTGTAAAAATTTGACATATTTACAGTTCTATTGAACTTACTAGTTACGAATCATTCTTGTAATTCGAATTATTATATTTTACTGTGTTTAGTTAAAATATTTGTATATATATATAAAATTGTAACAAGAAATTTTTGACGTAGAAACGGGGTAAAGAAAACCGTAACAGAAAAAAGAAGAAAGTTAAGAAACTTAAACCGTTCCCGGATTATCTCGAACCATTTAAAAACTTTAAAAAAGTTAACATAAAACAAAAAGAAGAACTACAAATAGGATGGAATCAATTAATAGTGAAAAAGTTACTAGTAGTCTTGATATTCCAATTAGTAAAGTCCAATTAAGTGGTGAAAGTAATGAATTTATAATTTTAGGAGGTAAAAAATACTATAAAGATGAATTAATGGAAGCTTTTGGTGGTAGTTTAAATCCTGGTTTATCACCAATTTCACCATATAATTTTGCAAATCCAGCACCATTAGGTTTAAGTGCCTTTTCATTAACTACATTCATCTTATCAATGTATAACGCTGGTGCTAATGGTGTTCATACTCCAAACGTGGTAGTTGGATCTGCATGCTTTTACGGAGGTGCAATTCAATTATTTGCTGGGATGTGGGAATTAATGTTAGGTAATACATTTGGTGGTACGGCTTTAAGTTCATATGGGGGATTCTGGTTAGCATTTGCAAGTATTTATATTGATAGTTTTGGAATTTTAAAAGCTTATGAAGGTTATGAAGATCAATTAAGTAATGCTGTTGGATTTTTCCTTTTAGGTTGGACAATTTTTACATTTATGTTGGTTTTATGTACTATGAAATCAACCGTTGCTTTCTTTTCACTTTTCTTCCTGTTGTTTGTTACTTTTACTTTATTAACAATTGGTAATATTTTATCAAATTCAAATATTGTAAAAGCTGGTGGTATAATGGGTATAATAACTTCATTTATTGGTTGGTATAATGCTTTTGTTGGTGCTGCTAATAAAAGTAATTCTTATGTTGTACCAAAGGTAATTCATTTACCTCATTAATTGAAATTGAAATTGAAATTGAAATTGAAATTGAAATTGAAATTTATGGTTTATAGTTTTAGAGTTAATAGAGTTTTTAGATTGTTTAAATAGATGTATGATATATTCCAGCACGTGATTCCAGCACGTGATTTTTTTTCACTAACTAAAAAAACTAGATTTCCATATATCTATATATATATATTGTATAGTGTCTAGATCTTTAGATCTTTATGTCTTTAGCTTTAGGTGATCTTCAGTCTCAGATTTAAAAGATCTCTTTTACCTTGATGATAATCTCAATCTCAATTATCTCAAAATAAAGGCAAAATGAAGTTACTAATTATATTATTTTTACCATTAATTTTATGTCTTGAAAAAGTTAATGATTATACATTCGATAAAATAGTTCGTAAATCAGGAGATTATGTATTAGTTGATTTTTATGCAGATTGGTGTAGACATTGTCAACAATTAATGCCAACAATTGAAAAATTATCTGATGAATATTTAAATATTGAAGGGATTAATATTGTTAAACATAATGGAGGTGATAGAAGTGGTAGAAAAATGGTTAAGAAATATGAAATTGATGGGTTCCCAATGTTAGTTTTATTCCATGGTGATGATAAACCAATAATGTATGAAGGATCAAGAGATTTTACATCAATTAATAATTTTTTAAAATTAGCTAGTGGTCAAGATAAAGTTAAAAATCCTGAAATTATACCAGTTTATAAAGATAATGATAATTTAAAAAAAATTAATTATGTTAATAAAATTATTAATATTAATGATTTTAATATTGAAAATTTAGTTTTAAATTCTGAAAAGAAGACAATTATGATGATTGGTGGTGATTGGTGTAGACATTGTAAACAATTACTTACCAAGATTGAAAAAATAAATGAAATTTTTTCAAATGATTTTGAATTCTTACAAGTAACAGTTGTTATGTTAGATTTAGATAATGGTACAACTAAAAAACTTCGAAGTCAATTCAATATTGAAGAAATTCCATCACTTTTATTCTTTGATCCTTCAAAAACTGGTGAAGGTGGTGGAAAAAGACCTGAATTATATGAAGGTAGGAGAAACGTTAATGATATTTTGAAATGGGTTAATCTGCATGGATTCAATAGATTAGAATCAGGTAGATTAAATTCAAATGAAGGAATTTTGGAACCAATTTTCCAAAATTTGAAAAAAATTGATGTTAATGATGTTGATCAAGTACTTGAAATATTTAGTAAAATTGATTTATTAAATATAAATGAAAATTTAAAAAATTATTATATGAAATTAATTAAAAAGGATAAAAATTTTTATAATTTTGAAATTAATAGATTAGAAAAAATGATTGAAAATAATTTTAGTAATTTAAATAATAAAGATATTGATTGGATAGATATTAGATTGAATATTTTAAAAGAATTTAATAAATTATAAAATATAAATATAAATAGAAATATAAATATAAATAGAAATACCAATAGAATAAAATACATTAAATAGATATGAATACATAATAAAAACCCTCTTTCAATAGGGTATAGTATATATATAAAAAATCAAACAAAAAGGTTTAAAATAATTCTTTATTAAAATTTTGAATTAATCTTGTATTTTCAGGGAAAACATTACAATTTAAAACACATTCATCAATAATTGATTTAACATTAATTGGTGAACATCTTGCTAACCACATCATTTTTTTCTCCTTTTTAACATAAATTAATAAATTTGCCAGAAATTTATGACCACCAACATGATTTATAAAACTTACTTTTATACCATCTTCTCTATTATCTCCATAATCTCTATAAAATCCTAAATCTCTTGAATATAAATCGATTTCCTTTTTCATTATTGGTGCAGTTATACCACATCTTTTATCTCTCCTTTTATGAGAACATAAAAATAAATAACTTTGATTTAAATCTGATTCAATTGTTATTTTATCAATATCAATACAATCTTCATTATTAATAAAATTTGATTCAATTTTTGAAATTTTTGAAATAATTTCATTAATTGGTATTTCATCAATAATTAATTGAATTAAAATTTTAAAATTTTTATTTAAATGATTTTTATGAATATTTCTAACCCAAATAAATTGTGGTAAGATTAAAATATCACCTTTATCACCATTTAAACAATCAATATCACCATTTTCAAAACCATCAGTTGTTTCAGAATTAACACTAACTTTAATATTTGAATTAATTAAATTATCAAATTTTTCACCATCAATCCAATGTTTAAATTTTTTACTAAATGATTTTGATTCATTAACTGCATCATGATCCCAATCTGATTTATTAGTTGGTATAATTACATGTAAACCAAAAGGTCTTGTTGAATTCCATAATGTACCATCTTGTTCAATTTTTAATGATGCAGGGAAATTATAATTACAACTATCACATTCAAATGAACAATCACTTTTTTCAAATCCTTTAGTTTTAACTTCTGTATCTATATCTGGTTTACCAAGTAATGAACTGAAAAATCCCATCTTTTTGTTGTTTTTTTTGTTTGTTTATCTGTTTAGTCTTGATCTGTCTTTTTATTATTATTATTATTATTATTATTATTATTAGTGTATCTTACCGAGTGTATCTTACCGAGTCTACAAAGGTCTATAAAGGTCTATCGAGTGGTATGAAGGTCTAATCAACAAGTTATAAATCTTAAAGATTGTTGATTTAAAATGATAAAAATCAAAATTTCAAAATTTGTGGGTTTATAAATTCTCATCGGAACGAGTAGACGGGATTATATTACTAAACAAAACGGATTGCATTAAAAATTTAACCCTCCGTTATTAAATATAAAATTATTTGAAATAATTTATAATGATAATATTAACCTATATAAAATCTATTCATTCCGTCCATTAAATACAACTTGCCAAATTAAAATTACTTTGAAAATTGAAATTACTTTGAAAATTGTGTCAAATTTGGTGTCAAATGCTTTTTTTTTGCACCCAAACAAAATTATTAGGAGATAAGAGGGAGACACAATTACTAAAGACACAATTACTAAAAAGAATAAGTGGGAGAATCTTTGACGGTGGTAATAGACATTTGGTGTTTTTGGGTTATGGGCTTTTTTTATTAAAAAAATATTTTAACGTGTTTTATTGGATTATGTCCCTCCAACATACACACATATAATGTACACTTCAATCTAAACAAACTCCCCCTAAGCTTGAGATGAATACACATACCACCCAGTCTTTTAATTAGGGGTTAATAGCTTTAGTTAACATTTGTAAAGATTATATATATCAGTCTTGAAGGGTAATTGAAACTGTGCCAAAACAAAACAAAGCAAATACAAAAGAAAATCAAAAAAAAAGTGGGAGAAAGTAAAAGTCTCTCTATCCCTCCATCTATATATTTCTAATATATATTTCTAATATATATTTCTAATATATATTTCTAATATCCCACTTGTAAACACCAGGATTTACCATTTTTTAATGATAATTTAATAACACAAAATTTCAGTTACGCAATATTCCTCACAGAAAAAAAAATTTCAATTGTGAACAGGGGGAACAAAAATAAATGATTAAATATCAAAATCTAATAGATTTAAAGAATCTAAAAAATGACTCTGGTCTGATTATACTGATAGATAATTATGAAGATGCAATGTCAAGCATCACTTCAAATGAATTCCAATCAAATTTTTTAAAAAATAAAAATAATACCAAAAGGGATATTATCGATAATAAAGATGTTGAACAAGATAATAATAATAATAATAATAATAATAATAATAATAATAATAACAACAATAATGATTTAAATATAAAAAGAAATAGCGTATCGTCATTTTCTGAAAATAATTTAATTCATTCAAGTCCAAATTCTTTAAAAAATAATTTAGATAATTCAAGTAATGATACTTCACCATCATCAACTCATGAATTAAAAGATGATTCTAAAAGAAATTTAATTAGATCAAATACTAATGATACTATTATTCAAAATTATGAAGTCGACCCGTTACATAGAATAAACTCAAATGATCAATTATTAGGTGATAAATTAGATGATAATTATTTTAATAATAGAAAAAATTTAAATAATAATGGTGAAGGTAAAAGTAATGATTTAATTAATGGTATTGAAGGTATTGATACTATAAAACAAGAACAAAAGGAAAAGGAAAAGGAAAAGGAAAAGGAAAAGGAAAAGGAAAAGGCAAAAGAAAAGGCAAAGGCAAAAGAAAAGGAACAACAAAGAGAACAAAAAGAACAAAACGGGCAAAGGAATAAAATAGATAACGATAATAATGATAATAATAATGATAATGATAATGATAATGATAATGATAAAATACATTTAAATAAAAGACCAATTTCAATGTATAATAAATTCACAAGAAGACATACAACAAATGATTTACATAGTTATAAATTGAAAAGAAATAGTGGTGGTAATGGTACTGGAACTGGAACTGGTAGTGCAACAGTAAATGATCAAAATAGTTTACATTTTGTACCAACTCAATCAATTAATTCATATCATAAAAATTTATCAATTAAAAGATTAAGTCTTGATAATCAACAAAATTATCCAAAAAAATTAAATTCAAATGATTCAGCAAATACTGAAATTCAAAGAATGAAGAATTCAATAATTTTAAAAAGAAATAATTTAAAAAAGAAACGTAAAGAATTTTATGATGATGATAAAGTTTTAATTGGTAATAAAATTAGTGAAGGTCATGAAAATTTTGTTATGGCTTATAATATGTTAACAGGTATTAGAGTTGCAGTATCAAGATGTAGTGGAGTTATGAATAAATTAAAAGATGAAGATTTTAATAATTATAAAAAATTAACTTTTAATATTGATGGTAGTGAATTAACACCATCATCAAAATATGATTTTAAATTTAAAGATTATTGTCCTGAAGTTTTTAGAGATTTAAGAAAAATATTTGGTTTAGATCCAGCAGATTATTTAATTAGTATAACTGGTAAATATATTTTATCAGAATTAGGATCACCAGGTAAAAGTGGATCATTTTTTTATTATTCAAGAGATTTTAGATATATAATTAAAACAATTCATCATTCAGAACATAAACAATTAAGAAAAATTTTAAAAAATTATTATAATCATGTAAAATTAAATCCAAATACTTTAATTAGTCAAATTTATGGTTTACATAGAGTTAAAATGCCAATTGTTAATGGTCATCAAAGGAAAGTTCATTTTATTGTAATGAATAATTTATTTCCTCCACATAGAGATATTCATTTAAAATTTGATTTAAAAGGTTCAACTTGGGGTAGATTTAATTCTGATAATTTAAATTTAGAAAATTCAGAAAATTCAATTAAACCATTAAAAGATTTAAATTGGTTAAAATTAAATAAAAAAATTCAATTTGGTCCTGATAAACGTAAAGTATTTTTTAATCAATTAGATAAAGATGTTGAATTTTTAAAAAAAATTAATGTAATGGATTATTCATTATTATTAGGTATTCATGATGTTAAAAATAGAAATAGTTATATTAATTCATCATCTCAAAATCCATTAAATGGAACAAATAATTCAAATTTAAATTCAAATTTAAATTCAAATTTAAATTCAAGTACAAATAATTTAAATCATACTACTTCAATTAATACTTTAAATAAAAAATTATCAATTTTTGATCCAAAATCAAATGAAAAACATGAATTAATAAAAACAAATCCAAGAGAT
The DNA here is from genome assembly GCA_030571035.1 of Yamadazyma buinensis. Classification (NCBI taxonomy): domain Eukaryota; kingdom Fungi; phylum Ascomycota; class Pichiomycetes; order Serinales; family Debaryomycetaceae; genus Yamadazyma; species Yamadazyma buinensis. The sequence goes on from JAJLWZ010000096.1 coordinate 9,131, forward strand.
ATTAATGAAGATGATTTACCAAATGATGTTTATCCAGGTAGATCTAAATTTGTATTTTATGGTCATGATGGTGGTATAAGATCAACAAATGAAAATAATGAACCTTCATCAGAAATTTATTACCTTGGTATAATTGATTTTTTAACAAATTATTCTTTAAAGAAAAGGTTAGAAACTTTTTGGAGATCTTTAAATCATCCAAGAGATACAATTTCTGCTTTACCTGCTAATGAATATGGTAATAGATTTTTAAAATTTATTAAAAATAGTACAAGTAATTTTAAAAAGAAAGTTGATTAATCTCCATAACCATAATCATAACCAACACAATCCTCCATTGATTCATATTTATTCATTCAATCATACATAAAATAAAATAAAATAAAATTAAAAATAAAATTAAAAATAAAATTAAAAATAAAATTAAAATTAAAATTAAAATAAAAAATAACCATACTATACCAACCCATCATGTATTTATTCCCACACGCATTTATTCTACATTCACTTATTCGCTTATTTAAAAGTCGATAATTCCCACATATTCATTTTTAATTCACAATAAAACAAAAAAATCTTATTCTCCTACAATGGAATTAATTGGGTGTATTATTATTTATTTCAAAGAAAAGAAAAAAAAAGATATTATACAATTAGACTTAAATTATCATTTATACATAATTAAAACAATTGATGATTAGTTAGTTGATTCAACTATGCATAAAAAAGAAAAATATACAACAAAGCATCTTGTAAAATAAAAAATAATAAAAGAAAAACTCTTTGCACTCTTTCATTATATTTTGTTAGTTTTTATAAGAGAAGATTTTGAGGTTTAAAAAAAAAGGACAAATGCTCTAGGAGGGGTTTGAACCCACGACCGTCGCGTTCCTCACACGACCGTGACTTTAGGTATAACCTGTTCGTCAGTCAAACGGCTATAAGCACGAAGCGCTAACCTCTGCGCCACTAGAGCATCTGCTAACAAATCCGGTTTGCGATGTGGTCTACATGTGATGCAGGTCGTAGAAAGAGTCCTGTACTGGAGGAATCTTTTCATCGAATCAGCCTCAAATTGGCACTTAAAAGAACAGTTGAACCACTTTATTCATCTCAACTGATTAATCCTTTGTTTCATACTACTAAACAAGT
>JAJLWZ010000097.1:0-10003 GCA_030571035.1 Yamadazyma buinensis
ATAACAATAAAAATAAACACACGAAGATATGCCGTCAGGCTTATCTTGGTGACGAAAAGAAGAATTAACAATCCTTATTAAGATTGTCATTCCGAGATAAAACTAACATCTACAAACCAGGTAAACAGCACATGATTAAGCAGATATTATACAACATTTTCAACAAAGTCCGATGTAGTGTAACGGCTAGCACGGTTGCCTTTCACGCAGCAAACCCGGGTTCGACTCCCGGCATCGGAATTTCCAAATATTTATTTTTTTGCATCTTTTCTACCTTTACTTTATACAAAATATGTCAAAGCAAGGGACTGGAAAGACTTCTATGCATATTCCAGTTAAGCTTCAGAGAGATCTAGAATTATTGGAAGGTGTGGATCATACACGATCTAATTTGTTTTTGCAACTGACTTGCTTTTATAGAACCTTATTTTTGGGATCTTGACTTTTTAAATAAGCTTTCTTTCACTAAGTCTAGGTGTATTAAGAGCAATTACCTTTAAGGTAATGAAGGTTTTGTCGTGTTTGTAGCGAGTTGGCTTCGTTTAAGGTGTATCTGAAAAGTTTAGTGTAGTGAAAAATTCACGATACGCATATTTTGTTTTTGAGAAAAATCGGATTTTCAAACAGATCAAATAAGGTTCACAATGGTAGACATTGAAGCCAGAGAGGATGTGGACGGGGTTAGAGCCACATGGAACAGCTTACCTCGAACGAAGTTGCAACATGATAGAAACATTATTCCAATGACTACAATGTACACGCCATTGAATAATAAATCTGAATCAGAGGTTCCTAAATCAAATCAGATTATCACTTGTAGGCAATGTCAATCATTTATAAATCCTTATGTTAGGCTAACTCCTGAAGTTTGGATGTGTAGATATTGTGGATTTTCAAATCGTTTGGAAGTAGATCAAAATGGGAATTTACCAATTGGTTTACAATATAATACAGTTGAATATTCAACAAATAAATTTAATAATTTACCTCCTATATTTATCTATGTTATTGATACTTGTTTTGAAATTGAAGATTTAGAAGATGCTTATCAATCATTAAAAGATTATTTAGTTACTTCTTTAAGTTTATTACCTGAAACAGCATTAGTTGGTATTATAAGTTATGGAAAAAATGTTAATATTCATGATTTAACTTCAGTTAGTTCAGTATCACATAGTTTTAATGGTTCTAAAGAATACAGTTTAGAAGAATTTACAAAAAGTTTAGGTCTTTTAGATAGTGGATTAAAGGGTAATTCTAAAAATGGGAATTTATTTGGTAGTATTGGTAAGAAATTTTTACAACCCTTAAGTATTGTTGAATATCAAGTAACTAATATTATTGAAACTTTAGTTACAAATACTTTCCCAAGAATAAATAAGAAAGAAAGACCATATAGAGCCACAGGAAGTGCAATTAATATTGCATCTTTATTATTAACTTCATTATTAGGTAATTATGGAACAAGTGGAGGTCACATTTTAAATTTTGTTGGTGGAGCTTGTACTTATGGACCTGGTCAAATTGTCGGTAATCAATTAAGAGAACCATTACGTTCACATCATGATATTGAAACTTCTAGACAATCAACATTCGTTAAAAATATGAAATTACCACAAAGTACGAATTTTACAGTTGATTATTCATTAGTTTTAAAAGCTAAAACATTTTATAAAACTATTACTCAACATTTATTAAAAGTTGGTATTAGTTGTAGTTTTTTTATTGGAAGTTATGATCAAGTAGGATTATATGAAATGGATGAAGTATGTAGAAAAACTGGTGGTATAATAATTATGAGTGATTCATTTAATACATCAATTTTTAAACAAAGTTTTTTAAAATTTTTTAAAAGAAATGAAGAAACTAATTATTTAGATTTTGCATTAAATGCAACTTTAGAAATAAAAGTTGAAAGTGATTTAAAAATTCAAGGTTTAATAGGTAATGCAATTGGATTACCAGTTAAATCAACAAATAATCATTTAATTTCTCAAAAACCACCAAAGGGTGAAGGTAAAACTAATTGTTGGAAATTATGTCACATAAATCCTCAATCAACATTTGCTATATATTTTGAAAAATTAGATAGTTCAATTAGTTCAGTTAATACTTTAATCCAGTATATTACTCATTATCAACATGCATCAGGTGAATTTATTATTAGAGTTACATCAATACCGTTTGATATTATAAATGATTCAGATATTCAAAGTTTAGAAATGAACTTTGATCAAGAAGCTGCAATTGTTTCAGTTGCTAGGGAATCTTTACATAAATTAGAAACTGAAAATGTTAATCATGTAGAAGTTGTTAAAGAAATTGATAATACTACTATTGAATTTTGTAGAAGGTTTGGTCAATATACTAAAGGTAATGTTACATCCTTTTCATTATCAAATAGATTTGCATTTTTCCCACATTTTGTTTTCCATTTAAGAAGATCACCATTTATAAATGTTTTTAATAGTTCACCAGATGAAACAAGTTTTGTTAGACATATTTTGATGCATGAAGATACTTGTAATTCATTAGTTATGATTCAACCAACTTTATTATCTTATGATATTGATAAATTTGGAACTGTAAATGAAGAAGGTGAAAAAATTACAGATCCAGAACCTGTATTATTAGATTCTGCTTCTTTAACTAAAAATGGAATTCTTTTATTAGATACATTTTTCCAAATATTAATTTATCATGGTGACACTGTAGCTCAATGGAGAAAACTGGGGTACCATGAAATGGAAGGTTACGAACATTTTAAAGAGTTTTTAGAAGCTCCCAAAAAGGAAGCTATGATGATTCTTATGGATAGATTCCCATTACCTAGATTCATTGATTGTGATGAAGGTGGTTCACAAGCTAGATTCCTTATGGCTAAATTAAATCCAAGCTCCAGTTATTCCACTAATCCTAATATCTTTTATGGGAACCAATTAGAAGTCTTAACTGATGATTTGTCAATGCATCTGTTTATGGACCACATTCAAAAAGTCGTGACAGCTAAATAGCCATTTTAATCCGAATACATAACAAACCATATAGCCATTTTATATTTACCTTAATAGAGTTAATCAGTAAGAATAAACGAATCTATAGCATCTCTTTTCAATTTGGGGTCGCATCCAAAAAAAAAAAACTTTATAATCCCCCCATATAATGTGACTTATGCAAAAAGTTTGAGACGTTATAAAGACGTGAAAATTTTTGAAATTCTTGTAATTTCTGAAAAACACGATCTTACATTATACAAATATGAAAAGATCCTACTTAAAGACTGAGGATATACTTTCACCTCCTTTATCACCGAGTAAATGTCATAAGAATGAAGAAAAACACGTCCCTGATGTAATCATTTCATCAAATGTTGCAAAATGTGTCAAACCATCGATTTCAACTTTGTTAAGTGAATTCGCTAATGATTTAAATATGAGAGATGATTTAGTATTTAATGATAAACCTGTTAAAGTACTCATATTTTTGGATGCTCAAGGTAAAGAATTTATTAATTCTTTCTTAAACCAAATTCCAAATGAATTGAAAGTGCTGGTAATTTTCATTTCCCATGGTTTACAACAACAAGATTATACATATTCAGACGATGTTCAATTTTCAAATAATGAAGAATGTTCATATTTAACAAAATATTTCAAACTTATGCATCCATTAGGTGGTGGTGTTTACCCTATTAATTATTTAACTATAATTTCTAATGGTTTAGTTAGAGTTAATATCCCAATAAGAATAAGTCCTTTTATTCCACATGAGAAGTTTGGCGTTTTAGCCAAAGATTTAGGGAGTTTAGTATATGAGATTATCCCATTTTTATATTAATGTACATATTTTGTCTATTGATTTCTGTTTTTTTTCTTTGGATTATTGTAACAAAGCTATCTTCTCTTGTTCTAAATCTTTATATTTATTTCTCTGTGTTTCAATTTCTTGCTTGACCTTATGTATATAAACATCCAACCTTGCTAATTCATCAAGTTCATCTGCTCTACTATATTCTTGGTCCCTCTTTTCTTCACTTGAAATTTTGTCAGGTAACAAATTATATGGTTTCTTAGTCAATATTTCAAAAGTAGCTTCCGTAGGCTCCTGGAAAATCAATTCATCATACAAGACCGAATGTATTTCCCCATCTTCCCTAACTGGTGCTTTCGGATTGAAGGGATGTAACTTTAAACCATGGAAAATTTGAAAGTTTTTTTCATTTATACCTAATTCGCTTCCTGGATGGAAATGTATTTTAATAATGATTTCAAATTCCCCCCATCCAGTTTCTGTAACTTCATATGGCGGATGTTCGATTGATCTTACTGGATTATCATAAGTTTCATGTAATTTGAAGGTAACTCTTTTAATTAATGGTGTTAAATCAACATTATCTAATACTGGACTAAGAAAAACCGTCCAAGAATGAGTATGATCTGGTGGTGTTATAGCCGTCCTTTGTTCAGGTTTCAACTTCACTGCATGATTCCCATAAACTATAGGAACGGAGATCGATACATTCTTGATTCTTCTGTTGGCTGTACTCATGTTTGAATTTGGAAGATTGTATAGTAACTAAAAAACACAGAGATTGTGCGAAGTTTTGAGAAATCTCGAATAGAAATTCACGTGACTTTCATATTTTAAAAAATGCATTATAATACTAAATAATATCCTATATGTGTTAAATCTATTTTGGAATTAATGGTTTCCAATCTGACATTGTCCTACTGTTTTCACCATTAAGACGTGGTGCTGGTGGTAATGGAGCTGGTGCCTTAACAGGTGATTCTTGTGGACGTTCAGGTTCATGAACTTTTGATGCTGTTAATGATGATGGTTTACTTGGAACCATTGGTGATCCTTTATGTTGGTTTCCAATTGTTGGAGGAACATTTGATACTTGTCTCAATGGAGATCCAGTTGGGACTGGAACAGAATGTGAAACCGATGAAGTAGTTGGAGTTGTTGAGCCTGATCTTGAAGGAATTAAAGGTGTTGACGAGAATCCAATCGGCACTGGTGTTGTTTTCCTTGCAGGTGGTGGAGCTGGTACTGGAAGTACAGAATGAACAGCATTATTGGTGGTAGTGGAAGCTGGTTGTAATTGTCTATTCAATGAATCCTTCACGGAAGTTTCTGTAAGTTCAATATCAGTTGGTCTTGGTGGTAATTTCCTTGGTAATGTCGAAGCCTTATTAACTGAAACAGTAGTATCGAACTCACTGGCTCGTCTACTACTTGGAGGAGGTGGGACTTTTCTAGGGAAATTTTGTGAATTAAGTGAATTAGAAGTTGGTTGTCTTCTTGGCATTTTTGGAGGGGTTGGTTCCAAATCATCTAGTAAATTTAATTCTGACATTGTATCCATTGTGAAATTTGAATTACGAGATCCAGCACTTGAAGCAGAACCTGAGTCAAAGAGACTAGCTGAACTTTCATTAGAATGCTCCAATTTATATGATTCATAAATTTGTCTAGCTAATTTCAGTTTCTTTGTAGAATCAACAAATTTAACAGTACTTTTAAAAGTTGCTAAAACTGGTTTATGATCTGAAATTTCAACATCAATTAATGCTTCATAATTTAATTGGATTAATGGTGGGACATCTTCTTTACATCTGAATAAAATTCTATCAGTCCATGATGGTACTCTTTGTTTTTCTGAAGTGTCATAAGTTGAAGTTCCCTTATCATATTTATAAGTTGGATCGAAATTAATTGGTGCTTCAATAAAACCTGAAAATGCCCCCTTTTTGGAATTCATTTGTTGATTTAATTGATCATTTTCAAATAATTGATCATATTCTTTTCTATTAATTAATGTCCTAGTAACATCATTTGGAAGATTAATTCTAAAATTAAGATCACCAAACCAAATAATATTATCATGATCCTTTATATTCATATTTCTAATAAATGTTAAACCTGACATAATAGTTGAATAATCATTAGCTCTTTCAACTACAGCTGCAGTACCAGCGGCTAAATGAGAAGTAAGAAGTGAAAATGAAGTGGCTCCGTAATTGAATCTAACTGCACATGCACCTTTATTTGCTGTCATACCACCTAAACCAGTTTTTTTAGATGAACCAGAAACTTGTGTTATATTATGAACTTTTGCCTTTTTAACAAATAAAAATATAGTCATTGAAGCTATTGATTCAATTCTTAATAATAAATATTGCTCAGATTGTGAATTCAATTGTTGCTCAATTAAATCTGACCATTTAGCTGGTCTTGAAGTATCAGCATTTAAAATCGAACCAGCATTTAATTCAATTAATTCTTGTAAACCAATTGCATAAATATCAGGTAATCCAATATTCGAATTTGAACTTGGGAATAACCATGAAGTTAAATCAAATCTTGGATTTGGTAAAGTAGCATTTACATTAAAAGTACCAGTGAAAATGGTTATATCACTATAACTAGTATAAGAATCTTGAAAACTTTTCAATTTTTCTTGAACATAATCATTAACTGGATCATATATTCTAACCGATTTTGAATTTTTAGAATCATAACCTAATAATAAATCCATAATTTCTTGCTTCTTACCATCAACAAAAGTATTTTGATACATTCTTGAAACTGATTTAGTAACATCAGATAATGCTCCTGCTAAATTCATTTTACCTGATCTTGAAAATGAAGATTTTAAAGCATTTGTACCAGTGTAAATTTGAGAAATAGCATCACCATTATCAGCCCATAAATCTCTATATCTATTTAAAAATTCATCAGACTCATATCTACTATTACCACCTTCATTATTTAAAATATTTTCAAAAACATGTTGACAAATAACTTGTTCAATTAAATTTGTACGATCTAAACAATCTAAACAATTAACTCTGAAAACTCCATCTTGTCTAGTTATAATTTCTTCATTTTCAGAATCATAAACAAACCAACCAAATTGTTCTAAAGAATTTCTTAATGATGATAAAATTTTAGTTGCACCACCAAAACCTCCACTTTGTTTAGTTTCATGATGGAAATCAAATTCAGTATAAGATAATTCTTCACTTCTTGATGATCTATTATATAATTGTTTATATCTATTCAGAATTGCAACTTCTGCTGGTTTAGTCTTTGATAATAAATTAACAATATGACAAACTCCATATTTAGAACAAACGTTATCAAAATGAGTATCAAATACTGGTTGAGTTGCTTCAAGTGATCTAGTAATTGTAATTTTTGGATTAATTAAAGTTGAATCTTGTTCCCAAAATGCAGGAACCGAACCTCTAATTTGAATAAATGAAGAAATTGAATTTTTAGCTTTATGATTATAAATGAATTCAGTTTCAACATAGTTTGCAACGTTACCATCATCATCAATACCTCTTGCATTGAATCGAGTTCCAGCTCTTTTCCAAGACTGCTTTGAAATAATAGTTATAGTATCACCCAGACGATTTAATCTAGTTGTTTTAGCAAACCCTCTAATAACAGTTGTTAAAAATCTATTATCATCTAAAGCTGATTGAACTGCTGGATCAACATTTGTTTTATAATTAAATAAACCTTCCATCATAAATGAATTCCACATATATTCTTCTTGATAATGTTTTAAATTAACTTTAATATCATCTAAATCTAGAGAATCTGATTTTAATTGATGTGGATTAATACCTCTATTTTGTAATAATGAAGTTAAATCAAAATCATTTGAAAAATAAAATGATCCATTAGAAAGTAAATTTCTTAATTGAATACATGGATGCGGTTCAGTGGAATATGAATTTGAATTATCATCTTCTCCATCTTCATTATGAACTATTGGCATACCTTTTGAGTCTAAAGTAACAAAATCCCATGTATCCCTTGATAATGATATGAAATCAACTGAATAAATCTTATTGACAGATTCATAATCTACAGGATTAGCAACATTAACCAGTGCTCCAGTAATAACAGCTAAAAATATTTGTTTATCAACCTTAATTAACCCTAAACACCCAAAAACTTCTCTGGATAATAATGATCTAAAACCATCTTGCTTTTTGATTATGCTATTTGGAGATAATTCTGTGGCAACAACTGGTTCATCTGAGTGTTTAGACCGTACTTGTCGGAACTGCAAAGAATGAGTGTCAGAGTACAACACCAATGTACGTGGTGACTCCTTATACAATAATTTCATGACAGTTTATGTATTTTGGTTCACTTGTATTTCACTCTGTTTTGTTAGATTTTTTTTGCTCAGAGATTTTTCAAAGTGCGTCTAATCAATCTGATATGCTAGGCAAATAGAATGATGAGAGTTACGTAATACACTGAATTTGCAGTTTATATGCAATCGAGTTAGGAAATCTATCAAAACAGTTGTGAAACAGGAATTCATAAATGTTACCTCAAAGAGTATGTTAAACTTAACACTGTTGAAGAGGTACCTTGCCTGAAATTGCTATCTTTGGAACAGCCCCCGAATGAACTTCTTTCAATGACCTGTAAAATAGCACAAGAGGAACAGTTCCTACCATCACTAGAGTTTTATACTAATCTTTCAAACTCTCTAGGATCTAGGATCATTTAGAAATCCCGTTACTTTCTAATACCGTCGATCATTTTTTATCGTGTGCACAAACGGTTGCAAATCCTCTCCACAAAAAAAAATATCCCATTTGTGTAACACAAAAATTTAGAAATTTTTTTAAACATGTCAGGCCAAACCGTTGTCTATATCAGAAACATCGACTACTACACCACTGAAGAAGAACTTGGTGAGTTCTTAAGTGATTTTAAATTGTAAGTGATACTTAAAAACATATGTCAGATAGTGAAGATTTACAATGGTGGATATTTTACTAACTTTATTCCTCCTTTAGAACCAAAGTTATTATTCCAAACCATACCGTTGCATTTAGATCAGAAAAGAGAAAACCTTTAGGAATCGCTTATGCTGAATTTGAAGATAATGATGAAGCTCAAAAGGCTGCTAAATCAATTAATGGTACTACTTTTAAAAATCGTGTAATTTATGCTAAATTACATATCCCATTTACACCTAGACCTAGAGCGACTGTCAAATCAGATGACACTGATAAACCAAAAGATGGTAAAGTTGAAGGTGAAACATCAACCGAAGGTGGAAAACCTAAAATGGAAATTGCAGTATCAAAAGATACAGTTTATTTACCAATTATTTCTGCTTTAGCCACTGATGCAGGACTTCGTGAATTCTTCAAAGATTATCCAACTGAACAAATTTATGTTTTTAAAGATAAAGCAATCAAGAAACATCATTTCTTTAGTAGAAAACATGTTAGTAGTGCTTTAGTTACTTTTAAAACTGAAAAATCAATCGAAGAAATTATTGAAGAGATGAAGAATAAAAAGTTCTTAAAGAGAAAAGTTGTTATTAAACCTGCATTTTTATCAAAAATTGAAAAAGTTGCAGCTGTTGATAAGAAAAGACAAGACAGGCTTGACAATGCAATTAAAGAAGTTGAACCTTTAACTGCTCAATCAGTTGTAGTTGAATCTGGAGAATTTCAACAAGCTGATGCTGGAGTTACTGAAAATGCTGGTAAACATTTCCCAGACATTCTTGTAGGTGAAGTTGCAGAAAGACCAATTGAAGATTCTGAAGCAGCAGAACCAACTGAAAAAGTTGAAGATGTTGTTGAGCGTGTTAAAGAAGTTGAAGAAGTTGATGAAACCGAAGCAACTGAAGAATCATAGAGAGTTAAATCTATATAGATTTTATAGCTTTAGTAAAGAAAAATTACAATGTTTCTATACTCTTATCTGATTTGTATATTTTTGATATTATAACATAGATACGTTAACCAATTCAAAACTATTTATAGATTTCATTATATTTATACAGAAATTTAAATTACTAAATAATTTATTCTTGAGTTTTTTGGGAACCACGTAATAAACCAGTTCTTCTAGCAGCAATTAAACCGGCTTTTTGACCTGGAACAGCACCTCTTGAAATAGTTGAAGCTTTACCAATATGTTGATGGTTACCACCACCATGAGG